>BJBW01000707.1:92207-133988 GCA_004320125.1 Scolopax mira | reverse complement strand
CATCACTAAACCATACCTCTCAGCACTACATCAATCCGTGCTACCTATACAATTTCCTACCTATACTTCTACCATCTTCAGTGTTCACGTAGTCTTGGCCTCTTTTCTTGGGTTTTCTGTTGAGACAATTAATAACCAAGGAAACACTATGTCTTCCATGGTAATATAAACACTAACCATGTAATAGAAGGTCATCTCTGGGGAGACCTTATAGCAACCTTTCAGTACCTATAGGGGGCCTACAGGAGAGATGGAGAGGGACTCTTTGTCAGGCAGTAGAGTGACAGAACAAGGGGCAGCAGTTTTAAATTGCAAGAGGGGAGATTTAGATTAGATGCTAAGAAGACATTTTTTCTTGTGAGGGTGGTGAGACACTGGAACAGGTTGCCCNNGGTTGCCCAGAGAAGCTGTGGCTGTCCCATCCTTGGAGGTGTTCAAGGCCAGGCTGGATGGGGCTTTGAGCAACCTGGTCTGGTGGGAGGTGTCCCTGCCCATGGCAGGGTGGTTGGAACCTAATGATCTTTAAGGTGCCTTCAAACCCAAAGCATTCTATGTTTCTATGATTAGTCCTTCCTGGATGTGGAAAGGTTTTGGATGACTCCAGCCTGCTTTGATGTTTTGCACTGGCCAGAATGGTCCCTGCAGGTTGGTTTATCTGGAGGGTGGTCAGCTCAGCCCACTTCTAAGGTCCTCTGAGGACAACAGCTTGAGCTCTCACTGTATAAATGCTGTTGTCGTTTCAAAGATGCCCACTGTTTAGGTCAACACATAAGTGGGTTGATGATCCTCATCCTAGTTTTGGAAATTTTGATTGGTCCTGATTTATGCTAAAAGTTCTGCCTGTTTGGGGAGTTGCTCATTTTCATGAGTGTCAACAAGGTCTGGGTGTCAATAGTTTTCTCTGAGGGCAAGTGAATGTGGCCCTGAAAGTGGGCACCAGTTCACTGACTCTGTGCTAGACTGGACCTGTACTGGGGGCTTAGGAAGGCAGAGTAAGTGGGGAGCCTCCTTGGCACGAGTAGCAGCACTTCAAACAGGTAGGAGCAAGTCAGCTGCCCTTCCTAATTTTTTTTTTTTTGTAGCTGTGAGAATTTTTATAGTTTTGTGTTGTAGTAAGTATAAGAGAGTTGCATCCTTGCAGTGCTTTTGGGGAGGAAAAAGACTTGTGTCATCATTCAAGTGTGCTCGAGAAAATGGTTGAAACTCTTTTGAGCTTCATGCTTAAGACAGTGCCAAATTTGGAAACACATAATTTCCAATAATACATTTAATATTTTTCCTGTAACAAGAAGCAAGCTTCTGTTCTGTTGCTTATCTATAGTGAATAGTGGCATTATTTAATTTTATTTTTAACATCTCAGAAATCTCTTATAAGGTCATTTTCCCCTCCTCCATCAAGCAAGCAACAATTATTAAATAAGTAACTTGACAGGAGCATATATTTATGGAATTAAGTCATTTCTAACTTGCTTTAATTCAATTAACATGATAATTGAATGTCAACTGATTGTCATTCAAGCACTAAAGGCTCATTCTGATTCAGCAGCAGATTTGTTTCCTTACACAGTATTTTATTTTCTATATTGTCTCAGTTGTGGAAATTGAATGTTGGAAGAAAAAAAACATAATTTCTGTATATGCAGGGTGGGTCAGCTTAATTTATTCTTATTCTCTTCAACTTGTTATAGAAACCCCAAAACACCAAGATTACATTCATTTGTCTACAAATGGAAGCTACTGGCATTATTTTCCTACTGTGCTTCATGAATGCAAATTTACACAGCACAATACACAGGTTCCTAGTTTACTATTTAATTACATTTCCAAAATGCACTCCGTGCGGTATCTTCAAGTTCCCTTACGCTGTCTACCAAAGCATGCAGCAATACTGGTGATACTTTCCAAAAGGGGCCACTATAAAATTCTACCTTGTACATATAAGTATGTAAGACAGCATTTGAATTTGCTCATCAGGGAAATTCAAATGTCTTGGGCTCCCCCACTGTGAACAGAAGAGCCTGGTACCAGCCCCCCCCGGCTATTGCAGGGGCACCCTTTAGCTCAGGTTCCCATGGCTGACCATACGTGTGGGCTACCAGTGCTGTAGCGGTCTACATCGAGGGCTGAACACTATTTATTAATAGTGATACACATTCTTAAACCGACTACCCCAAAGCTTCATTTGGAGATTGAAGGGTTGTGGGTTATATGGTTAGGCATAAGCATTCATAAATATTAGATTTACCAAATTAAAACTACAGTAGAATATCATAGAATCATGGAATGGTTTAGGTTGGAAGGGACCTTAAAGATCATCAAGTTCCCTTGATGATCTTTAAAGATAAAGATAAAGACCATCAAGATCTCTGCCATGGGCAGGGACACCTCCTACTGCACTTCTGCTTTATGATGCCAACTTCTGGTCATGTTTTGCTTTATATATTTTAACTGCTGCTCAGGTTCTTGTCTTCCTGGATCATAAATTCCTTGAGGCAGGCTTTCTGTCTCCTGCGCTCTTCTACATGTTGGCTAATATCAAGTTCATCACTGATATATGTAACTGAAATATACCCGTAATGCCTTGAGCTAAGTTTTTGTTCTGGTTAGTCTTACTTTTCCCAATGAATTTCCACTCAACTTGCTTCTGGAGGATTACCAACACATCACAACACAGTACGCAGCAGGACTCCCACCCTGTCCCATGTCGCTTGCACCCTTCTTCCCTCCAGGGAAGGCATCTCCCTTCCCCAGTCATCATCACAAACATCTGCAAACATGTTCTCAGCTCCAAATATCAGGTGCTAATGGAAAAAGGCACCACTGAATACATTCCCCTTCAATACTAGGGACTCAGAGACGCTGAGTTAACCATACTAATGCTCTCAGAAGAAAGAGAGACTTTCAGAATTTGTGCCACATGGTAGTCCAAAAAAGCTTTGTGTTTCCTCGCTGACAAAGCACATTACGAAGAACTATGCTACTTCCTTGGCTTTGCCTAAGTAACTTACAAGGATGACAAAGAAGGGGAAGTTTTCAGTTTATCTTGTAGATGTCTCCTTAGAGCTGACACTTGCAAGCAAGTTATATTTATCTTTTTAAAATGATATAAAGTTGCCCGCATTTGTTTTGATGGCAGCATTTCCAAAACAGGATATGCAAATATATCAAATCAAAAAGCAACATGACCAATTCCGACTTTTTGGTCTCTGCAGTGTTATTACCCATGAGAGTGTCATTTTCACAGGCTACACTTACAGGCCTGGCATCTGATAAAACACAGTAGGCTGCAATCCAGAATTAAATTCCACATTCAGATTGTCGTTCCTGGCCCTGCATACATAGGCTTATAGAGAACACTTGCATTTTTTTCCAAGTGGGAGACATATCTCTAGTTTTAATCTTCTGATTTTGCAGCAAAGGCACCTAGAGCTGCACATGCTTGTCTAAAATATGGAGAGAGATATTCCCACAGCAGTCAGGAAAAAAAATCATCAGAATTGCTTAATGGATACTGAAATATGTTACCATTTGATTTTTAATCTAGGTACAAACAGTAACAGAAAGGGGCCCAGGGCTAGCTATATGGCTCTGCAGTCTCTTTGACTGTAGAACATGAAAAAGACACTGATGACATATTAGTGGCTTAGAGGGAAGAATTCAGTCTTTCTGGCGTGCAGGGGAAAGATCACAGGCCAAATTCAGCTCTAGCACACACAGTGAGACTCGACGGAGATCACTGGAAATTGCAGCCATTTGCGCCAGGCCTAAATTTGACCTTATTGGCTTGATGCTCGCAGCTTACAGGAGCAGGACTGTATATTTTATCAGAAGCATGTTGGATGAAAGTTGGGTACAAAGGAAATGACATTAAATATATGATTTATATGGTGATTATTTGCACTTCCTGGTATTTTTTTTTTAAGAGTCTGGAGTGTAGTAATTGGACCTAAAACCAGTTTTGTACTCATACCATTTAAAGCCATATTCCTATCCAGCTTGAATGTGTGGATAAGGGTGGGGAAGAAGAATGAGTAGAAAATTATGGCTATTACTCAAGCATGTTGCTGCAGCAGTTCTTGGAATCCAGGGTCATAGAATCATTGAATCATAGGATGGTTTGGGGTGGAAGGGATCTTAAAGATCATGGAGTTCTAACTCCCCTGCCATGGGCAGGGACACCTCCCACCAGACCAGGTTGCTTCAAGCCCCATCCAGCCTGGCCTTGAACCCCTTCAGGGATGGGGCAGCCACAGCTTCTCTGGGCAACCTGTTCCAGTGTCTCACCACCCTCACAGCAAAGAATTTCTTCCTAAAATCTAATCTAAAGATCCTCTAAATCTCCCAAGAGGAGTCCCCTGGCTCCTCTTAGCCCAGCTCCTTCCAAGTACAAGAAAGCAGAGAAGTGCAGTTACAGTCAAAGATCATAATTTGGCAGCCACACGTGGTATTTATCTGGAAGCTGTGTCAGTTGTATGTAGCAAACGGGTATTAGGAATTCAGCCTGGGCAGGGGAGTGTCTGATCTTCGTCACCACTTCAGTGCTCCTGGGAGGCTGCAGCAAGACCAAGCTGCCAGGTGGGCTGGGCAGGAGTAAGATGTGACAGCTACTATGGTGACCTATGTTAATTTTATTTTTTTTTTGCAGAAGAGGGGAAGTTTTCCCATCCTGAGAGCACAGCATGGTCCTGGTTGGGAGAGGGAGGCCCCAGCCACCATTACTCATGCAGCAAAAATGCACTGCAAACTGGGGGCCTGACATGGCCACTTCCAAAGTCAGTAGAAGTTAAGGGGTTCAAGGTGGAAGCCAGGAAAAAAGAGCAATCTGAAGTTATAAATTCATATATATGCATAAAGATGAGTTTGTATATACTTGTATGCATGCCCCATCCCTGGAGGTGTTCAAGGCCAGGCTGGATGGGAGGTGTCCCTGTCCATGGCAGGGGGGTTAGAACCTGATGGTCTTTAAAGTCCCTTCCAACTCCAACCATTCTATGCTTCTCTGATCCTATTCTTGGCCCATTTCTGTTCCAGTTCATTAAGCCCAGCTGCTTGCAGAGGAAGGGAGAAGGAGCAGACACCGAAGTGAGAAGCGATTGTTTTAACCTCTTTACGCGTTCATCTAGAGCTTCAAAGGGGAGAAGCAATTTCAGTACAGAAGTCTGTCAAGAGAAACAATGGAAGTCCCAAAATAAGCCTACAGCGCAACACTGGTGAAAGTGAATTTGCCTGTGCTGGTAGCTGGGAGGGAATGTGCGAGGTTGCTCTCTGTTGTGACTATTCCTGAATCCATTTTGCTTGTAATTCACTTTGGCAGTGTGCACACACAGATGTGCCTTCGCTTCCTATTCTCATTTAGAAAAATAAAACAAAGCTAAATTTAAACCTTGTGTGGTTGTTTATCTACTAAACTGGAAGTACATTCTCATCCTCTTGCAAGTGTGTTAAAAGTAATTCCTTGGAGATTGCTTCGTTAGCATGGAGATAAGAAATCAGGATAAGAAATTCTGCTTTAAGGGGTAGATAAACATCTGTGTGAGCATATGAGCATATGTAAGAGTGAGCAGTCTGTAAATTTATGTTTTCAAAATGGTACTAACTACCTTGACCCGATGATCTGCATATTCTCCAGAACTACTTCAGCGACCTCACTGCAGCCTCTGAACTGTCTGACATCCTGACACCAGGCAACCCATGTGCACAGCCATGGCACTGCCAGACACGGATCATTTGTCACGGCAAGCGATGGGAGAGCAACAAGGCATCAGGCCCCAGGAGGAAGAAGGAGCTGGGTTAAGTGTCCCCAGAGGCCAGGCAGAGCCAAGGCCTCTTTAAACATTGATCTCAGGTACATGTAAATCTGAGCTGTGGTGTCTCACATCATGAGAGAGGCTTTGGGGACATGAAGTGTTGGCCAGCATTTCTTGTAAGGCCCCTCTTGATCTACCTGAGTCACCACAGCCCTGGATAATGTCAAAAACTTCCCTGTGACTGAAAGAGAAATTTATAAAACATGCTCTGTCGTTTTTGATGCCCAAATCAGTCCAGGCTACTTTTAGTGGCCAAAATAGAAACCCTTGAGAGCTTGTCGGTTATGGTGAAAATGGTAACAGCATCACAAATATTGACACTAATGCACGAGGACTTTAATTTACTTAAGTATTGGTAACATACAATCCAAGTTCCATCGGATGCTAAAGAATAAACTGCAGCTTTTATCTAGTGGGTCTTTGAGCACCAATGAGGAGTGAATGATTTGATTTTGTGAGCTCCGAGGATTTGTCAGCTGCCTCATAAGTATAATTCTGGCTCTTCATATTCCTGCTGCTTCTAATTTAGCAGGACAGGCTCATAATTGAAGCAAATTAACTATTTACACTTGCCACTTCTACCAGGGGAAGAGGACACATCAGCAGGAAAGAATGAGTGGGAAATTAAATTCTTCCCACTTGTGTCAGATCTGCCCTTATATAAACACATTAACAGTAATTTCATGAGGCGTCAAACATAGGAATAAATACTGAGGGATAAAATAATGAGGTGTTGCTATTGAGCTGAACTGTTGCAGCTAATATTACTGTGTAATGCAGCCTGAAAGAAGGCATATGTTACAGCACTCAAAGAGTTGCTTTGCCTGCTCCTTCTGATCATTAAGTTTTGGGTCCCCCCGGTGAATCCATCCTTCTTCCCGCTGCACGGCCAGTGCAACGCTTAAGTAAACACTCAGAAAAACATACACACATGCATATACACACGTATATGTGCACACTAAGCTGTTCATAGGAGGCCAAATTCTCTCCAGCTAGAATTCTAGTTAAGTCACTGAAGTTACACCAGAGATTAATTTTGTTGAATAGACATTCGATTCCATTTTTAGAATAACAGCACATTTATTAAGGTCTTTGGCTGAAGTTTTGAAGTTACACTAATGTAAACAAGAACATTTTGTTTGTAATTTGCCACATCTATTACAGCTTTACTAGGACTCCAATTAGAAACTTAAGGTTCATTTAGTACACACACATCTGGTACTGATTTAAAACGACTTTCCTTTTTCATCTAAGGACAGAAAATGACCTAAGTAGCCTTTTTTACCCAATTTGAACCAGCATTCTGTCTGAAAGCCAGACACTCGACCATTTAGCATGCTGAACCCTCTTTCCTGGGGGCTGCTTTTCTCCCCTTTGCAGAAAAAATGTGTACAAAGGGCAAAGATATACATAAAGTAGCTATGAAATGGGATGCACAGAAGAATAGTACTGACTAAGGAGACAGCAGTGTTTGTGATTGTAAGAGAGGAACCAGAAAACCCACAGAAAATATCTCTGTGCTATGGTTATGTCTCTAAGGAGAATATACCTCAACATACTACTGCCACCAGCTGCTTTCCATTCACAGGTTTATTAATCTGGACAGTTTCAGAAAACTTTTACAGTGAAAAATGAAAGAAAGTGCACTGTCCCTGCTTCTCAGCATGTGTAATTATTGTACCCAATTCAGAATTTGAGAAGAAACTGTGACAAAATCTACCATGACCACTAAAGTCCCTGTAATTTCTAGATGACTCTGTGTAGATAGATTTGGACAAACAAAAACAGGCTGACACCAGTAGTGTTTGCATATGGCCTTTGTACACTCAGAAATTAATGGTAACAGTTATAACATGTGACTCAAAAATGCAAATCTCTTCATATTGTATAAGGGTGGAAGTATAGTGATATCTGATTTAATCTAATAAATTGCAGTATTTTCACAGCAAGAGTATCAGTGTGACCCATTTTAAGTATAACTCCTCTCTAACTTCAGCAAGGCACCCACTATCATCTAGTTCATAATAACTTTTCCTTTCTTGTCATTCAAATACTATTTTCTCAAACAACATTTTCTTAGTTTCTTCACAGTTTGAAAAACATATGTGGGTCCTGCACAAACCCTTTCAAGCTACAGTCTAATAAGTCAGGTTATCAAAATTTTGTTGCAAAGGCTTGGACATACATATACTGCCCTAAGGTCATTACTGCACTGAGTTTCAATACCTTTATTTATTCTGTGGCCAATCTTCAGGAACAAACAAGAAGAATTCAATGCGTTTCAGAAAAAGCTGGCTCAGGTCGTAGGAACAAAGAAAATTTCATTTTGGCATGAAAACATGAGGTTATTCTTCTTTCTCAATAGCTGCATTATGTTCTACTTTCTGATTCATTTATATTTACTATTTAAATAGTAAAAGGAGTTCCAATTCAGGAAACATAATTTGGAAACATAATTCTATTTAAATTCCAGAATAAGCATTAGCTTCCAAAACATAAAAGCCAGAAGCTTTATGATAATTGAATCCTTTTCAGCAAGTATAATTTATCAATAAAGCATTCCTCTAATGATGTTATTGTTTCTTTATTTAACTATTTTTGAATTTCTGAAGCTTCCTCAATGCCAAATTCCAAATGCTGCATTAATCATTTGTATTTTTAGAGTCCAATTTTCGTACCAGAGACATAGGTTTCATAACAGTTACTAATGCTCTGGATCTGAAAAATTAGGCCTTTAAAATACAGACTATCTAGTCAGTTAAGATGTCTTGTAATCATTACTTTGTACTATTAGATCCCTAATGGAATAAAGAATGAGTTTAAATTTATTCTAGAAAATAGGATTGCCAGTTTTTTTAAATAGGGACTATCTTTTATTCTTTTTGTACAGTGCTAGATTAGGAAGGGCCTGAGCCTGGAGTTTTAACAATGTGCTTAATAGATGATAATGAATAGGCAAAATGAGTCAAAGAGCAACAAAGATATGCTAACCCAAACTCTTGGAATAATTGGCTTAAAAATCTAGTTGCAGCAATTTTTTCATGGGTGTGTCATGTGAATTCCACAACACATCATTCTGCTGTATTCCAACTTAAATTAAGGACAACAGAGATAAGGAAAATAAATTTTGTTCTGCTGTTCCAGTATAGGACTTATTCAATTATCACTTTCCACCATGAATAGGAAATCCAAGGTAAAGCTGGAAATTTAGGGGTTTATGCACTTTTCTTAAACAGAATTCTATGGAAAGACTTCAATTTTCTGCTCATACTACTAACATGACAACCTCAAAGGAAATGTACATCTTATAGTCTTTTAGGTTTATCTCCATTGTATGGAGATTATTATTCATGAAATCAAGTTTTCTGCTATGTCAGCAGAGTGAATATTACAGAAGGAAATACTGCACCACTGCAGCAGCCACAAATTAAGGGTCATTATGAAAAATGATGGAGAAAACCAGGCACAAGATCTCACCAGATAAGTAATTTTTGCTTGGTTAGAAAGATGTAAGATTAACTAGAGAGACAAGGTCTTGAGAAGTCCATGTCTCTGCCTTTCACCATTTCAGAAAAATTTGGATCCACAATCCCCCAGGCAAGCAAGATGGGTCCAAGATACAGATCTAACTTCTTGGAGCACTCCTGAGGTATGTGTTTGAATGTGTTTGAGATTTCAACATAGGGAGTGCTCCTGGGCAATGATCTTTCTTTGGAATAGGAACCACTTTAGGGCAGACACCACAGACTGTAGTTTCTCAGCTTTGGCTGGAGGTCCTGGCCAAGCACAGCAGAGACAGAGAGCAGGCTGCTTCTTGGACAGTCTGTGGAGTAGTGGCTACTGACTTTATTCAACAGTGGATACTAGATAGAATAAGAATTTTTTTAGTTAGTCAATGAGTGACAAATTCCTATCACACTGTTATCTTTAACAGGGATCTAAATGTGCCAGTTATTAGTAAAGTAAAGCTTTTTTTTCAAGGCCAAATGATTTTGCCTATGAAAAAATCATAACAGAATTTTCTTTTTAATTCTTAGCCTTATTAACTATGATTCTGGAATAATAATATGCTCAGTGGGAATGAATGAGATACAGTTTTGTCTCAGTACTTTTCCATTCTCTGTGCTGACATCAACCCCCAAACCAGGTCTCCTGCAGCCAATATAACTCTCACTCAACGTGTCCTTTCCCTCCGTATCTGTTTCTTTCTTAAAGTTTTCCTTTCTTTATCTATCCAATCCATTCTGTAAGTAAAAACAGTTAGTAAAAATGCAACCAATAACAGCAGCAGATAAAGACTGGTATGCTACAGCGAGAGTGAATGCCATTTGCCAACCATCACCACATGAACGTGATCTCAGGCCCACCAACTTCAGCATAAAACAATAAGTATAATCCTAAAGCTTGGTCACACACCAAAACTAAAAAAAAAAAAATAATTATTGGTTTCATACAGAAAAAAATGAAACAATACTCTCCTTATCTCACTCCCTTTAAATTATATTCCTGAGATGGCACATATTCAAGTTTCATCCTGGCAAACAAAAGAAGCTGCCTACAGCACTTCGATGACCCTGATAACACTTTCCTGAAACAAAGCCTCTGAGCTAAAGCACATTTTGTACCTGTTTTTGTTCTTCTCCTAAGCCGTCCCACATTGAAGCTACAATTTTAGAGACTTCACCAAAAGTAGCATTGGGGTTTTGGCCCTTGATGGCTGCTTGAGTGTCTCGAAAGAATAATGCATAGGCAGACACAGGCTTCTGTGGCTCATTAGGGTCCTTCTTCTTCTTCTTTTTGGGAGTTTTGGGTTTCTTTCCCATATCTGAAGCAGGTCTCTTCTCTCCACCATTGACCTGTAACATAAAATTAGAAAAGTAGGGCTAATTTAATCCCATCTGTCCACCATCACAGCTTCTGTCATACAAAGATTTTGTATTTTGCATGGAATTTTAGTGCCATCTTTGGTAATCCAAATGTTGACATCGTCTGCCTTAGTCAGATATAAAATTCCTAAGTATTTCAGATTATGTAATTTTTTTTCCCTTGAAGTGCTTTATAATTTGCTTTCCTATAATTGCTATAATCTCATTTATAGTTCATTTGGTCATCTTTTCACCTTTTCTAAATTTTATTGCTAATGGCTACAACTTGCATATAATGAGCAAATTCAAATGAAATTAGTTTCATTACCGCCTGACCACCAGTTCAGCCACATGAACCACCTGCAGACAGCAGGAACACTGTCATTTCTACCTTTTCCTTATTCTCACCCTTTCCCAGAATTACTCCAGACTAGTGTTCAAATCAATTTCTACTGCCACTCGTGGGACACCTTCCAGGGAATTGAAAGAGAATCTGATTGTGAATAAAATGATTCAAGTTACAGGCATTCCTCTGCACACCTTCTAATAAAAATCTGAAGAATAAAAGCTTTACCAGTACAGACAGTTTAGATCCTTTTGGAAGACCAGTTCTGATCTATCTGGATTTAGCTGCATAGTTTTTCCTCTGCTCGTTTGAGGAATGGAGTGAAAGAGGAATGGTATACGAAGAAAGCATGTGCATTATTTGTGTACCACCTGAAAAAAACATGCACATAAGCATCTGTGCATGTTTGTGAAATGTAACTACACTTTGCTGCTTCATAGATCAGAGACCCTGATCACCAAAGCACCTGACTCTCCTAGATGACTTACAAGCACAAAAAGGGACACTGACTTGATTCTTCAACAGATTGGAGCTCTCTGGCAAAGCAGCTTCTCTTGATATGGCCACAATTCACTATCCCTGTAGCAATGATGTGTGATCTCACCAGAGGGTTCAAAGGCTTTTTTCTCTTGTTGGTATGGCCAGAGTACTGTGCATCACAAGCATTTTGAAGTATGAGAAGATCAAGAGCATAAAAGGTATGCTCTAGGCTAAAGGTATGACGAGGTATGACTTTTATCACATCCTCATACTATTATTTTTTAATAATGCATATCAAGTGACACAGGAGAACATAAGAGTCCAAATCAGCAGAATGGCATGAGGAAAACAGCTGGGAATTCTCATTTTGAGCAAAAACCTCTTTAATTTTTCTTATATACATGACTGTGTGGTGTTGTAGAGGGCACAGATGACTACAGTGAACAACCTGGATCTCTGTGGCTTACTAAACACAACAACAATGTGATGACCACAATTTGAAAATTAAGTTGCTTGTTTCCTGAGCATTATGTTACAATAGATGCATCTTTAATACAAGCTTAATGGCCATGGAGCCTATTGGCAGCATTTTGCAAAATATGGACAAAAAAGAAGCAGTGTGCTACTTGTTGTTAAGTTATCCAACAGCTATCCGAAGTTAAACTTTTTTTAAGACGAAAAGTTATAAATGTTGCTATTATTTCATTCTACAGGTTACACAAAACTACCAGCTAAATGGTAATTAACAAGGGCTCCCTAGTTAATTTGGTAATATCAGTCTAAACTCTTCAGACAGTTCTATGCAAACTCCATGAGAAAGGAGGCTTGAAAATAATTGGGGCTATAGTTAAAATTTTCTCTCTATTACTTGTCAAAGTTTTCCTCTTTTTGGAGGAGTTGATTTTTGGACCAATGAGATTTAAAAGTTCTCTGTATATTAGGTTATCACATTATTTAAACTACTTTTAAACTAGGTGATATGCTGCAGGAACTTGCATGAGAAATCTTCTGGTAGGATGTTCTGAGAACAGCTCTAAAATCTTATTCTCTAACCTGAATGATCAAGAGACTTCAAAAACCCACTGCTAAAAAGAGAGTACTCACAGGGGAAGTTCTGTTTGTCTTGTATGAAAATAATGAAATAAAAAGAATACCAGAATTCCAGTACTAATAACCTTGCAAATGGCTGAGATGATGGCCTGCCTTATGCTCCCATCAGTCTATCAGCTTCATAGACTCCACTTCTAACCACCAAAGCAGAGACAGATGGGAAATAAAATAAAAAACCATATATATTCTGCTAGGCATAGACTTGTGCCTCAAAATCCCTGGAGGTGTAGTTAGCTCATGGTAATCCACCTCCTGTCATGGCTTATTGCTTAATTATGGTGATGTATTTAACTTATTTATCACAAGAAAGCAATAATCTTTCACTTTAAAAAAGTGTACTTTAACCATGTTGCACACATAATAGATCACAAGAATATCTAGTGTAGGATTTAAAACTATCAAGTAAGGCACATCGTTGATACCTAAATGTCCCTTGAGAAGCTGGAAAATGTCTATAAGCATATTTAAAATAAACTGCAATAGTACCAAAGCCTTTAATGGAGCTAGGAGAGCTGTTTTATGCACACTATCTTGCAGTAATCGCTGTAGTTTAAAATAGATTTTAATCAAGCACCATCTGCATAATAGGCTGAACAGACAACATAGAATTCTACTTATAACTCTTATCATATAAAGTAAATATTGTAAAACCTCTACCACATAAAGAGAATATGCTGCAGCAGTTCTTTAGTAATCGTGTTTCTGTTAGTTAATTCTTGCTCCTTGCAGTCCTCTCACAATCTTTCCTCTAAAATACATTATTTGAAATTCTCTCATAAGCGATATTCAAATGAGCATGGAAGGAAACCCTGTTATCCATCTATGAAGAAATCATATTTGCAAACCAGTAATGCTTCCAGCAGCTCACAATTATGCTTGGCAATAACCGAATACATGTTTAATGATCCAACAGTATGAATTATGGCAAGAATTACATAAATGTAATATTCCAGTTTTGAGGTGGTCAGAATAAAGCATGTGGTAAGTGGCCACTTTGTTTAGAATGTTTTTATAGTTACTTGCACCTATTCATTTTTAAGTTGTCCCTTTTTTTTTTTTTCTTCTAACCATAGTCCCACATACTAGATTTACAAAAATTAAGAAGACTTTGGGATGTACACCACTTGCAAAACCAGTATCCTTGGTTCTGAGACTACATTCCCTATTTCCATGGACCTAGCAGGTTTCTGACTGTATGTACACAGCCTTATAATTATGCTGCTGTCGTCACTGATCTTATGGTGTCAAGCAACCTCAGCTGCCTTGCTTTTAGAGCAGCAGCCTGTAGGGCAACTAAGCCCTCCCTCTGTAACGCAGCTCCTTTCCCTTTTTTTGTGTGCAAGGGAATATATGACATCTAACGTCCAAAAAGGTCTATATGAAAGAGCCTTTATGGGAAGGAGTATTGCCAAGAAATATTTAGCAGCTGCTGCCATTAGTTCTGTGTATGTTGGATAGGGCTTGCAACAATTTGAATATTTACCATAGAATGAACATCCAAGAAGCTCAGTACACAGACAATTACATCAGTTTGTAAAGTTTCCCTTATTACTGGCATTTAGAATATGTACATTAAGCTGAAATGGTAATGTCCTCCATGCATGGAAATTGATGGTTCACTAGGGATACAATTATATTTCTAGTCCAAATGTATATAACGTACGTATTTGTTCATACCTTCTGTCATCCTCCTTCTATAAATTCATGCAAAACGTGAACAGGACACTAAGATTTTTGTTTTTTTCCTCTAGACAGAAATAGGTACAGCTGTTAGGGATTTCTCTACCAAACCTGCTATGACAGGACTAGCAGGTTTCTCTTTCAGATGTAAGGCTGGGCGTTGTGCTGGTATAAACTAAGGGAGGTCATCTGAGGCTGAGGTGAATTTCCGTTTGAAAGTGAAATAAATAGGGAGAACGCCACTGTTGCTATTAATGACACGGTGCATTCAGAGGGAGTTGTTTTTTGACACAGTCCTCACGGCAGGAACATCTTAGTGACTTCACGAAGCTGCTCAAATGTGGCGAGCTCCAGCAGCTACTACATGACCACAACACATGCACTTCTGCTGGAGGACTGACTAATGAGCTCTGGCCCTGATCTATTAAGTAGGATCAAACGTCTACATGACAGTTTACAAAGCAAAGACTCCTAATTTTAGCAGTGCTACATTCAGGTAAAAGACAGAGGTTCTCCCAAGAGACCCAACAACGGGTCTTCCTCTTCCTGTCCCTATCCACTGACTTCTTTGACTGGCAGGCGGATTTCTGAAGTGAGAAGAAGCCTCGAAAGCAGCTCTGAGGAATTTAATACTGTTCTGGGTGGGGAAAAGGATTTCCATGGAAAACTGGTTTGTTTTAAATGTCGGTATCTAGTCATTGGCACCTTCCAGGAAGAGCAGCATAACAGAGAGATACGCGGTGGCGGGATTCAAATCATAAACAACATAACACACCAGCTTCTGATGCTGATTATTCAAACCCTTTTGTCTTTTATGGAGGGACCCACAGCAGAACCATTGCATCGGATCAGGTGTGCCAGCCCTGATCTGCCCCTTTCCAATGGTGGCCAGCTTCAGGCATTTTCACAAAGACCTAAGAAATGCCACAGAAGACAGGGATGGCATAATCTGCCCTGCATCAATCTTGCAGTTTAATCCCTGCCTAGTTTGGAGATGAATTTAAACTGTCATTATTAACCAAATTTAATATCCTCTAAAACATTTCTCTTAGCAATTATAATTTTTTTTTAATTTTAAGGAAACATATCAACTTGAGTATGCTGAATAATTTTTCTTAATTTTGTGCTGTATATTGTGCCTTTTCTCATCTTTTTCTGCTTAGACTGAGCATGAGAGAATTTTAATGAGCGTTTTCCAAAATAACATGGCTTGTTAAAAGTTGAAGGCTATATAAACCGGCTTCCAGAAAGAAAGGACCAAGTTTTACTAGGTCTGCACTGCTTAACATTTCTTTATTGAAAACATGAGCTTCAGATGAGTACTGTCTGCATGAAACCCTGCACGTTTGCTAGCATGAAGTCTTGCAGTGCAAAAGTGCATTAAAAATATGGGTTAAATAATTGAAATATTTTATAGTCCCAGAAAGGATATCTTAATTATTTGAGTGGATGCTTTCTCCAAAAGTTCAGACCACCTTGCACACTCCCACCAATATATGTAAAAACATTAGCAAAGCAAAAGGAGTAGCACATAAATTATTCTGAAGAGTAAAGGTTGCCTGGAATTATTTTTACATAGATTTATTCTAAAGTCTCTCTCAGTAAGGAAATGCTCATTTAAAATGTATGAATTATTCAGTAATTTTTAAAACCTAAAGTTCGTGAAATCAGGAGGAAGTCCTGAAATAAAACTTTTGAATCAGAATTTATTCAGCATGCAGCAAAACATATGTCTCCAATTACATGATTATTTTATACCTTGGGGCATGTAAAACAATATAATTTGAAAACAAATCAGACTTACATTTCTTGACTGGATTACATCTCCTCAGTGACTCACAATGTGTTTTCTTCACACTCCTTGCAAATCTGCACCTTTTCCCCACAAAATATGGCCATGGTACAACATCTTCATTCCACTATAGGACTGCTGTAACAGGACTGCTATTTGGTAGAGGCCATAAAATAGAGCTAAAGAGGTTCTCAGTATCAATACGGTCAATTTCTGGTTTACAGTATAACTTTGTGTTGTCCCAATCTTTTTGATTTTGTGTCTGCAAAATTAAGATCATATACTTGTGTATTTTGGGGAGTTTGTCAGGATTTTGGGAGGTTTGGGAGTATTTTGCATGCACAACTTGCTATATAAGTTGACATTCAACCTTTAAAGAAATTTATTATTTAAATGACTACAATTATCTCATGCTTGTACTGACACTAAAATGAAGCTTAAATAGGTCATGATGGAGCATTGGCACCTCCCAAAGTATAAATACATAATGGGCCTTCAAGATTTTCAAGGTAAGATTTTTAAAGTTTGTAGAGGATCTTTCTGTTCTGGCTGCTATGATGTTCTGTTTACTCATCCTGTGACCAAGTAGCAAAGACTGGCAAATTGTACAGACTGTTCATACTTTTTATAGCAGCAACTTGATGTTTAACTGGGAACAAACATCTCTCTCATGCAAGTGAGAAAACTCAACTTTTGTATTAAAGTCCTAAGGGAATGGCTATCCTTTGAGTGTTTTACATGATTCTGGTTTGCTCTCATGAAGAAGGTGTCATTAACTTGAGCTGCCTGAAGAATTGACCGGAAACTCTAAGTTCTGGCTTCACAACCCTATATTCACTTCAGTCAACCACCAACAATGTAAAAAGTATCATCTTTATAACTGTGGCCATACGATTCATTCATCAGGTCCTAAAAATATCCACCATTTACATTGCAATCCTAGCATCTAAGCCTACCTTAGAGCTATCTTCTCCTTCATCTTCATGGACTGAACTGGATGGTGAAGGAGTTGCAGATTTGCTTCCAGGTGGAGAGGGCGAGTTGTGAGGAACATTGTTTCCACCCATATTCAACCCAAGCTGTGCACTGAGCTGGGACTGGTTAATAGTAGTCAGCTGCCCGTGCTGCATCATTCCTGGCTGCCTAATATCTGCAGGTTGAACCCTTGGCCTCATGGTTGCCATCTGAGGATGGGAACTATACTGGGCTCCATCTGTATTCCGTAAATCTTGCATCTACAAGAGGAAAAAAACTGTATTAAGCATATCACTAAATAAGTGCTCTGTTTCTTTAGACCTCTGTTGGCCTGATTGGCTACATAAGGCTTAAAAGAAATGGCAAGTACTTAAATAAACATGTAAATACTGGAAATAAACAGAGTAAGGATATGATTGACATTTGCATAACACTGACTGTTACAAACTACTTAGGCTGTAGCCTCAGCCCATGGGAATAGCAAAAAGCAGTGAAAGCTTGTTTCTTTACATGGGGAACAAAAGGGCACTGCTTTCTGTAACTGCTTGTAGAGTATTTCAGAAATGCTAACAAACAGGGACAGGTTCGCACTCTGAAGTTCAGAACCAGATCAGAACATGAATATCATCAAAATTCAAGACAATTTCCAGAACCTACTTTTCTCCTCAGGATTTTTGTGTGTGGAATTGGAAGCTGCAGCTTTCAGAGCTTGAATACCTAGCATTAGGTCCAAATCTATTTTTGCTGGTGCTGCCCAATGAGATAGTGGAATTTTCAGGATTCAGACAACTGACAAGAAGGATGCATTGACAGACTGATTAAATGATTTCTGAGTTGATTTGCTGCTAAGACATACATGAACGGAAAGCTCAGAAGTGGCGGGATTGACAAACGAATCCATGGTGCTATGTGGGTCACTGCTTCTTAGCATTAACGAGACATACTAGTTTAATGCAAGCAACAGATTCAGTCTCTGCAAGGATAAGAATTAAAAGCACTGGAGGATGAAACTCCTTTCTTGTACAGAGGTCAAATGTACCATACACACACCCCCACCCTACAGCAGATTGCCTGTAACATCTTTTCAGTATACTCATGGAAACATGACAAAAGACAAAGAGTATCAGGGAGAAGCTCAGATTTAAGCTAAGGTGTTCTGTGAGTGATTTAAAATTGAAGTGTCAATTCAGAGCTGGAATGAAATAGATATAGTTGTCTTTCTGTGCATCAGACAAACATGCTGTACATATCAAGTGGAATCTGACAGGAACTACCATTGTCTAAGTCTTATTACAATAAGGACATGTGTTAATGGTTCAATATATTAACATATCCACATTTATTCTACTGACAGTCTTTGTTAGACATATCATCTGAATACTCTAGTCACTCAGATTCTAAAAAAAACAAACCCCACTTTTTATAGCTTTTCTATAACCCATCTCTCTCTCACGCACTCCTGTATATCAGAGTAATCTGTAAAATACCTTTCAAACAGTAATGCACAGAAACAGAAAGATAAACCTGCAACTTCACCTTTTCTCTTGTTATTGATAGTGTAAAAATTACGAATTTTAGAGAGATACTTTATGAGCTTAGGGATTGATTTTTGTAAAGCTGACTAGTTGGCAGTAATTCAAACTAATAATATACCATTAGTTATGGCATACTTACCACTTTACGTGCACGTTTGTCTCTGAAAAGTATAAAGTATTTGAAATGGCTTCTGACAATGTGACATCACAATTATACCTGTACTTATATTGCTTTAGATATTAATAGCTTTTAGTAAAAAAGGGTTATCGATACAAACACATTCAAGTTCATTTAATGACTCCTAAAGCACGGGAGGAGAGATGCAGAAAGAGCACAGTGCATGAAATCAGTCGAAGGCTGATATTTGCATTCCAGCAGACATTTGTAATTTTAAAGATTGCTGCTGACTTCTTGCTCCCTTCCCTCCAGTATCAGCTCCCTCCCTTGCCAAACGTATTACCCCTGAAAGCTATAGTTATCTCTGCCTCTAGCAGACAACCCTCTACTATAAAACCAGTTGTGTCCCTGAAGCTGGGAGTGCTGCTTGGTGTTTCACTCCAGATCCAGCTGTTGGGCTGAGCACAGCTGGGGAAGGGGGAGCGGGAGCCTGG
This sequence comes from Scolopax mira, assembly GCA_004320125.1. NCBI lineage: Eukaryota > Metazoa > Chordata > Aves > Charadriiformes > Scolopacidae > Scolopax > Scolopax mira. The sequence goes on along the minus strand of BJBW01000707.1, from coordinate 114,786 downwards.
GCTGCCCTGGAGAAGTGGGCAGGGATGGAAACCCACCCAGTTCCTCCTGTGCCTGGGGAGAGGAGGCAAAAGCCCCCTCTGTGTAGGTGTGTGCCCTCCCTGGGATGCCCATCACCCTGCAAGGGCTGAGCCCACACTGTCCTGCTTGCAAACCCCTTGGGTTTCCATGGAGCAGCACCTCCTGGCACCAGATCAGGGCTGGGAATAAACCCAATAAACCCCCTCCTGAAACACCAGAAAGACATGACCGCTTTTTAATAAGAATATGCATCTTAAGGATTTTATGAGCTCTGGAATGGAAACAAGCACTATTTGAAACTCCTAACAACTCTTATTTTGAATAAATTTTCTAAGTATCCAACTTAGTGAAAGCAGGGCAAAGGTTCTAATTTTAATTACTTTTTCCCAAGTAAAATATAATTCATTGTTATTATTCAAGCGATCTCACTTTATTAAAATCTCTTTATATGAGCTTCAAATATTATCAGATAGATACTGCAGAACATTCCGTGTTTGTCATCTTAAACAATGGAATTTTTTTACCATTCTGTATTCACTTTAAGCTCTGGCACTGAACATATACACTGTATTTTCAGATAACATGACACCTACTGGAAGGTACTGGGCGCATCCCTATACAAAACATGTGTATATACATATATTCACTAGTGAAATTCTGAGGACTGCAGATGAGGTGCTGCAGTAGAAAAGAATGCTATTTTGCTTTTCATAGGGATTCAGCTTGTTTCCTGAATTTTTAAATCAGACAAATACCAGGCTACTTTTACAAAAGCAGGAGTAAGCAGTATGGGGACAGCTTGTAGAATGGTACATGTTCCCTTCTAGATACTAAGGCAGAAACCCTCACCTAAGAGCCGTGCCTACAGAGAGCATGCCAGTGAAGTCCATTGCAGAGAGCTGTGGCCCTCAGCGAGGAGGATCCCCATGGCTCTGCATCTGTAGATGAGATTTCTGTTTTGCCTCTCTCACACCACAGAACCTGCCTTCCCCAGTCCCTAGGGTCCCCTGGCCCCTCCCTAGTGAAAAAAGTGGGCTTGTCTAAGAAAATGGAAACTACTCATTCCTTGAGTAAAAATGGTCAGCTTAACCACGTAACTGAAAAGTTATGAGATTACACTCTGGAAAATATCTGATGATGAATCGTCAGGTTCCTAAAGGATCAATAACCAAGAACTATAAATACTTAAAGGGAGGGTGTCAAGAGGTGGGGCCAGTCTTTATTCAGTGGTGCCCAGTGACAGGACAAGAGGAAATGGGCACAAACTTGAATATAAGAAGTTCCATCTAAACATGAGGAGGAACTTCTTTCCTGTGAGGGTGGCAGAGAGCTGGAATAGGCTGCCTAGAGACGTGGTGGAGTCTCCATCTCTGGAGACATTCAAACCCACCTGGACACGTTTTTGTGCAACCTGCTCTGGATGGACCTCCTTTGGCAGGGGGGGTTGGACTAGATGATCTCCAGAGGTCCCTTCCAACCCCATATAATTCCGTGATTCTGTGAACTGTGGCATCTTCCCTGTCAGGTTCAAAAGTCCCACCCATGTAAACCACACGCGTGGGTCACAACTCTATGGTATGACACAACACCCCTGTTTCAGCCACTGTGACGACCTTGTCTCTGCAAGTGGCACTGATCAGCCACACTCTCTGCCATCATTACATACAGAGTATGACCTATTTCTTATAAACTACTTCAAAATCAGAAGCTACCCTATTCCTTGTTCCTCCAGATGGGCTTTTAAAAAGCCCACCGATGAATAGTTGTGCTGGAGCCATATTCTGTATGCAGAAGCAATATTGCCAACACACTCTTGCCGAATGCAAAGCTGAATACAAATCCTGCTGGGTGGCAGAATGCCAAATGGAAGAACAAAGTTAAAGAGTTCGAGTGTTACAGAGGATAAGGACAGTCTTAAACTGACGTCTTCAATGGTCTCTCTGATGAGGTAATAATGATAATATCTGGCACTTTAATATCGTTCTCCATCTGTCAGTTCCAGGATGTTTCACAACTTGTGTTATATTCAGCTTTAGAACATGCATGGTTTTATTTTGATTTTACTAACAGGGAAGCTATGATACATTCCTTTTCATGGTTGTTTTTTTTTTTTCTTTTTTCCTTTTTCTGCTTTCATTTCACTTATAAACAGAAACTGAGCATCCACCCATATATGTGTTTGACTGTAAGTTAAAAAACATAATAAAAACTGCTAATTCTGAGGTGTGCATCAATAACCCGTCTAACAGGCAAAAACAGAACAGGTTTGTCTGTCTGAAAACAAGCTCCTAATGTCCTGCTCAAAGCTAATGTGCTTTAAACATCAGGCCATCGTTCTCCCCATCACAGAATCAGAATCACAGTTTAAAGCAAAAACAAAGCTGAGCATGTAAAGCAGAATAGAGTGGTATCATCCCTGCACAGAACCATCTTACTGCAGGACAGTGTGAGTACAGTATCCTAATCACAGAAAATAGTGCTAGAAGGGACCTCAGAAGGTTATTTAGTCCAACACTTTATCTCACAGCAGGATTAGCTATACCTAAATCATTTCTGACAGATGTTTGTCTAACCTCTTCATAACCTCCCTAGGCAATTCTTGTGCTTAACTATCCTTAGAGTGGAAAGGGCTTTTTTCCGTAATGTCTCACCTAAATCTCCTCTGTTGTAATTTAAACCTACTACTTTTTGCTCTGCTCCCAGTGGACATGAGGAATGTTTTTCTCCTTCTCTACAGAAAAGTTGTACATGCTAGAAGGCTATTATGAATTTCCTTTCAGTTTTTTCTTCTTTAGACTAAACAACTAAACCTGAAGACTGACAGACTTTTTTCATATGCTGTGTTTTCTGCACCTCTGATCATTCTTCCTGCTGTCCTCTGGACTATGTCCAATAACCTTCATCTTTCTTGAAATATTGTGCCCCCAAATCCACAAAATACAGATATTCTTATCTGACACAACGTTCTGATAAGAATCCTTCATCTCTCATGGGATATATATACCACATAGCATTACAAAAATGCCTAATTATCTGTCTTCTTGATACAAGCTGGTTAATCCATGCAAGATCCAGAAAGAGCCAATAACGTCCCAGAAGGTGGTTTTAGGATGCAAATAATTTTTTTTCTTAGAAGGCAGGCTGTTTCAAAAGGAATGTGTTAGCAAAATAATTCCCACATTATTTTTCTTGTTATAATTAAGAACTGAGATGCAACATCTCTTTCAAAAGCCATAAAAGACCAAATTGTCCCTCTCTACATAAATTAATTTATAATAGATGTCATCACTAAATGAAAGAAAAAAGAGAAGTTGCCTTAATAACTGAAGTAAATACAACAGGTCTAAGAATATCCAAGAAACACTAGGGATTATACGACGGAGATGAAAACATTAAAACATAAGGAGAAATACACAGTGCTTACTCACTGAAGCAAGTGGAGAGCACATACTTCACTATCATCTCAGGCAAATCCATAGCAAGTCACAGCAGACATTATTTCTATTACCACCATCACGTCTTGTAGTGATTTTTGCTTAGTTTTCTACTAGCTGAGAGCTCTTATGAACTTTTCTGATGGACACTGCAGAAGTTGTTGATAGTTCTTCACTTCCTGTCTAAGTGGTCAAGGCAAGTCAGAAAGCAACAATTTTTCATATAGTATGAAGCTATGTGTCAATCAATTAATTCAAACAAAGATCTGGGGAGAAAACCCCAAGGAATCTCAAGTGTTATCTGTGAAGATACCCACAGTGTGTTTCCTTCTTTACTGTTGTCACCCATCTTAGTCACCGCATCACATCAAAGACATTCTTTGGTAGGTTGAAGGAGTTTCTCTAATTATTCATATTCTCATTTATATTCACAGGACAACTGGTGCCTGTGACAACCAGCCAGGTGGACAACCTGTGCCACATTAAATCACAATATTTGTCTGTTCCCAAGTAATGCTACATTTACATATAGTACTAGCCCAAATAGTGCCAACCTCCTGAAAAGCTATGAGATGTGCTTAGAAATTGTACTGTTTTTATTTTAGGTGTTTTAATTGTCTTCTACTATTTGGCAATGCATATCGGCAAGATGTTTTCCAGTGACAGAAATGCTTAGTAAAAAAGAAAGAAAAGCAACCGAATTCCTACATTATCACTTGACTCTCCAAGTCAAGGTTTCAAAAGAGAAGAAAAGACACTAAGTTGTCAGACAGGTTTGTGAGAGCTGGCACACAGAGATGGAATTGTGTGGGCAAAGCAAACAATTTTTTAATGATCTAAAATGATATTCATCAGAGCTAAGTTTAAACTGAAAAGAATGTCAGAAAAATACAGAAATTTCCATTCTAGACACATTTCACTCAGTTCATACTGATATCAAGCAACAGTATCTCACGGTGATTCAATGTATGTTGGTGGTTAGGGTTCTAGGTTAATAGCATCTGAATCAAAAGCAAACCATCCATTTTCATGTGTTGTTTTACATCCTGCTGATGCTATTCAGTAAGATAACTTAAAAATTTAGATACCTTGAGCATCCGCATTTGTACACAACAGAATAATAAAAAGTGGCCCCAACATTTAGAAGTCTGAAATCTGACAAAAAATTAGGATTCGCTGGTTAGAGTGGATAAAACCAGTAACTGGTATGTATATCTTGTCATAAACAAAGGCTGATCAAACCCAAAGATCCACATACTATCAGATCCTTGCTTCCACTCAGTTCAAGTAGAAATCATATCTGCAATCAAGTCTTCTTTTTGCACGTATATAAGAATGAGTGCTAAAGAAAGACTTGTTAAGAGGGCTAAGGTTACTGTAAAATGACCGCAGAGAACCATTCAAAACACATTAAAAAGAATAACTCAAAGCACCACCTAACAGAGGAGGGGATGTGTGTTTTCATCATCTCATCTTTATAATTCTCTTCTGTATCAACTAACTACATAATGAAAGACTAAGTGTTAAAGTAAGTGGGTATTGGGGGAGTATTTTAGTGCTGTACACAAGTGCATTTTATATACCGTGCCCAGTGCATTTTCAGGATAAAATTAAAGGTTCATTCAAAATTTCAGCTGATTAGGAAAACAGTCTTAAAATTAAACAGCAGATACCTCACATGTTAAAACAACCCTAAGCTATATAAACCCCCAACTATTAAATTTACAACTCTAATCTTTCAAAAATCATTCTGTTAAAAATTAAACCACTTCAGGTTGTTTTATATAGTCCTGGTTTTGTAAGTGATCTTAAGCTCCTTTAAAACAATTATATACTCAAAATTCAACTGCAAAATTTTATAGCACAATCACATAATGACAAGAATGCAGTAATATACAGTTTCTATATTTCTTGGTACACAGTTAATTTGGTGACTATTAACATTTTTTTCTACTTTATGTTTTAATATCCTTTGAGTCACACAGGGCCAAGGTCTCAAAACTAATCATAAAAAACTACCGACTGCTATTCACTCTAATATAATAACCCTTTATTTAAAACAACCTCCAATAAATTTCATTATAAGAAGTTATTAAAAGGGTTAAAAACCTATTAAATGTCAAAGAATTTGCCTGACTCAAACTTCTAATAAAGAAACAGAATAGGCTTTCTTTCTGAATTATTTAAATCTTTACTGACTGTGCACTGAACCATGAAATTAGAAAAGTGTTATTAGAAGTGTTCTCTGGTTTTTATAAAAGTTGTAGCATAGAATATATCAAACCACAGTCTTTAACTAGACTAGTTAAAGAAATAGGTTTTTAATCCTGAATACATGGTTTCCACTGATATAAAGGGTCATAATTAAAAGTCTGGCCTGCAAGCTGCAGATAATAAAATTATTATTACAGGAGCATACATGTTCTTTTTGGTATATTCTGGATGCATGTTTCCATTTTAATTTGGACAAATATCTTCAATTTTGTTTGATCTTGGAAAGTCCACTAATTTGGACCCTCTCAGCAAACAATTAAGCTTTTAATAGTGACTCATTTTAAAGAATTAATGGTGAATAATTTGTGTTATCTTTTTCTCTTTTTTTAAGTGTCTAATGCTTAACAGCAGGTATAGGTTGACAGCAGACAAGTGGAGTCTTGGAGGTACAAATCAAATATTCTATCACACATCGCCTGATAACGATATTATCTCTTCACTGCTTATTTGCAAATAACAACAAAACCATTTTCTATTTCACCAGTTATTTACATAAGGAAAACCACCACTATTTCACATTTATTTCAGTGATGCTGGAGAACTCCTGAGTCAGCAGTATATTCACAGGTTCGTTCAAATATACCTGAATCAATAGCCTTTCATCAAAAGAAATGAAGTCAGAAAGATGCTTGAGAGAGGCAATATTGTTTCCCCTTCTTTTAGACAATAAAAATAGAACCATCCAAGGGACATGAAATGACTCCATCTGGGAATACAACCTCGATCCTTGGAAACACTGTGAATAGTGTGAAGCTATGCTTGCTGTAGGGCAGGAGACAAAAGGGGATGCAGGCAACTGCTGTCATCTTTGCAGTGCTTTGCTCCTGTGACTGACCATCACCAACACAGTAACCAGCGTGAGATTGCTTCCTTGGCCTCTGCTTTGCTCGAGTCCGTTCTACGCTATTTTATTTTATTCTGGTCTTTTCTGTGATGTTCACTGCAACAGTACCAAACTATCTTCCTGCTGTGATTTGGGCAACATGGATGGATATTATCTGTCACATGTTGTTCACTAACAGACAAAGTTACCCTGACCGCATCATCTAACCATCCATCTCTCCCTACCACAAAGCAAAAGAAGCTTTATTATGTATTAGCTACATTTATATTAATAAAACAGTCTGGAGGGTCTTTCCTGAATCAGTGTCACCCTCAAGTAAATGATCCACAAATTTTCCAATTATATGCCAAAAGAGGACAAGGCCTCAAGAGAGCTGAGAGTGTAGGGCGAGTGAAGTTGTTAGCACATAGTTGTGTATCTCTCAGTGATGTCAGTGCATCTGCCACTGTATTTTGTCAAACGTATGTTAAATATTTTAATATGATACTGCTAATATTTAGAAGATCAGGGGACTTATCATTTAAATAAACAAATTTCCAATGAGATGCTCATATTCATCCAACTACATATTTCAAGAGAAAGTGCAGCTTGCATAGCATTTAGGAAGTGTTTAATCTGAAATGAAGTGGAAATATTAGAATTAGACTGGGATGTTTAAATAAAGGTATTTAAGGATGTTTACACTTAGTAAAGAATAACATGTGACTTGACTACAATATTTATTATGTTGAGACTGACTCCAGGCAAATGATTTGGATATGCCAATGCTCATATGCTTAGGACAACACGGATGTAGTCATTTACTAACTTGATAGGTGAGAAAGGTGTGATCTTGAAGGAAGATGTTGAGACCCTGAATGGCCAACTATCTCTTTGAATTCTAGTCCATTCAGGCTCTTATACAGTTTTAATGAGCTTAGTTTCACTAAGGAATGGCCGCCCAAGCAGAAGCTACTAGACCTACACTTATTAACGACAGGTACAACAGAAAAAAATACTGAAAGGTGAAACAGAAAATGTAAGAGCTGTAACTGCAGATCATTCTTGGTGCCTGTGTATCATGTTAGTTCATGCTCTTCATACCTTCTGATCTCCTCTTGAAAAAACAACCCTAGATTTTTTAGTGCTGCATTATTTCCATGCACATCCACAAATTCTAGAGCTTGATGGTGAATCAGGCTCTGCCCTTCTCACCCAGTGCACCATGTGAAGTTAAAGGGCAATGGATGGCCAATTATTTGTCAAGTTTGGTCAAAAAGGCTTTGAAATAGTCAGTATTCTATATAAAACAAAAAGGTTTTCAAAAGTGACTCATCTGAAATGCACATCTGTCTAATTTGTGTCCTTCTGTGCCTTCTGTGGTTCCTCTTTATCTCAATAACTTTTCCATTTTGCCCACCCCAGTGAAGGTTCTGCTGTTTATTGAGTTTAATAGGTTATGTGAAAAGCCATGTTCCTCAGATTCAATGACAGTCGGTCTGCCTAAGTGCAGGGGATGTCCAGGTGGGAAGAGAGAGAGTATTCCTTCTGGTTAGGAAGTCACACTAAACCAGCTGTGACAAATTAGTGCAATACTGGGGTGTCTTGTGTCTCCTAACTCTACAGTAAAACTCTGTAGGTTCTCAACTGCGTTTTACCTCAGACCCAAGAAATGCCAACTCCCTCACAAAGATGGACTGCAGCACATCAGTTAGAAGAGAGACTTTTGAAATATTGTCAATGAGATTTAATCCAAGTATACTGCTTTACTGCAAAACACTTTTCCTCGTGAGGAATGGGAGTCTTTCTCGTGTTGTCCACCTGTTTAGGCAGTGGACAAAAATAAAGGGCAGGAGGAACTAAAATGAAAAACTCTGTCTCCCAAAAGGCAGAGAAACGACTAAAACCCATCTGCTACATGATCTAACAATCTCATTACTTTCATTATTAGGCTTATGAAATTTCCTGCTGTTCCACACAAACATTTAATGGATCTTGTTTCCATTCCAATGGAAGTCCAATCCATGAAGCTGGATCTTTGAACCCAGGCAGGTCTAGTCTCCAAGTCTGCAATTGTCTATATTCTTCCTCTTGGGCATTGGGATGTGGAACATCTTCAAAATAATTTCCTGGAGCCATAGAGTTCTATGTGGTTGTGGTTTTTGAATGGGATTGTGACTACAACAAAATCTCCTACAGAATTGATCATAAGTAAAGTCTGAACATGAGTAAGTTAAGGAATGGCTGGATTAGGGACAATCAGCTGGCTCAGAGTCCTGAAGCCTTGTTGATAAATACCACCCCTGTTTAAGCAAATTCTTTTGTTCAACATTTCAGTCTTAGATGGAAACAGTGGTGCTGTTCTACCTCTTTCATTCCCAAACACAACAGCTGCATTAAACCAAATGAACCTTCCTGTAACTCCCTGCCACCCCAGAACTAAACTGCAGAGAATTATGACTGCACATTTTCCATTGATCACCTTTGACATGTGTTTGCTGAAAAAAACCTAATGTAGGTTTTGGATGTGCATTTTGTGAATTTATGGACTAAGTTAATTTTCCTTGATTAAGAATATCATACTTTTCATAGCTGATAACAGTAGCCCTGAAAAAACCCCATATTACATATAACTCTACTTTTTATTGAGTATAAAATCATAAAAACCTTTATAATTTAGACTAATAACAATGAGTTGGACAGTTTAAATTATATTGTTGAAAGGATCTTTTACCAAATCTTCCTGTTGCTATGTTGCAGCCCTGTAAATTCTTGGTGTGAGTAATAGTACTAATGGAAGTTGAAACAAAAGGTCTGCAAAATATTTAACTCAGAAGAGAGCGTTTTTTTCATATGTGATCTTGTTATCAAGTGATAAACTTACTGATATTTGTAACTATATTGCCATAATTTTCCCTGCAATATAAACCTAATGCCATAGTCAACTATTGTGGGTTTTGTAAATGTTAAGCACATGTCTTACTGCTAGGCAAGACACTTTTTGTAAGTTATGAAAAATATGCTTGGCTCTCAGGGAAAAAGAGATTTAATGATATGCTAATAAGTCCATCATTCTTCTGTATCATATTATTTACAATGTTGTCTCTAAAACCTATTTAACATCTCCAGTGTAATTATCCATCTGCAGCTTGCCAAGTCCAATATTATAATTCTGAAACAAGAAAAATCTCAATTATTTTATTTTCAACTATGCAGAAGATGAACAGATTTCCAGCAGTCTCAAAAGATTAAAATTAGTATATCTATTTTACTTTTTGTCCATTATGTTAGTATGTGTTAGAAAATCTTCCTGGGAACCTCTATTTGATTTAAAAATATATCTTTATTTTCCCGGTTTGATATTTCTAAATGTTGGGTATCTTCCTTAATAAAGCCTGATCAATTTACCAAAACAATTTAAGAGAAAAAAGTGAAAGCTATAACTTCTAGAAAAGGAAAACTTTGGGCAACCACAACTTAAGTTTTCTTTTCAAACTCATTATTCAGTCTATTCTTTTTTGATCGTGAAGCCTCTTATTGTCCCATTCATCTTTAGAATAAAGCAGCAACCTTGGTTAGGCCAAGAAAACTTCCTTTTTCCTTTATCTTACAAACTTCTACTTTCAATGTTGCCAAGCAGCAACCAACAGCTGGGGAAGTGAGGTTTTATGACCTTTTATATGGTGATTTCACTCTATTCCTGTATGCCAGGGAAACCTTCAGGAATGCATGGTAAAAATGTGCTGTGATAAAATACTTGTTTTTCATATCCTGATAAAGATAGTAGCAAAACAGTTCAAGGTACTTCACCTTTTTTGTAGGGAATACTACAATACAGTAAAGTTTTAAAGAGAAAAAAAAAAAAAAGATTGAGAAAATTTACAGAACACGTGCTCCAGACATTAAGAAAAATAAGCCTGTATTACAGAACTTTCAAGCTATAGAAATGATGTCATCATGGTGAAGAAAGAGAAGGATACACAGCAGATTAATGAAAGACCACAAAGTTGGGCTTTAAAGAGATTTTTTTTCAACCTAGAGATGTCAGTAACCAATGTGTATTCAGAGTGATGGTGTCTGGAGAGAAGATAACCTCTTGAAGAAATGGCCCTGGTGTTTTCTCAGCATAGCCTCACGAGGTCATCAAAGTGTTGAAATGCTTTAGTCTAGATGAATAGTAGTATCACTTGAAAGAAAATCTGAAGTTTTCTGGGAAGTTTTCCTCTTCCCTTTCTTATTGGATGAGGGTCAAGACATATTAATCTATTTCTAGCTTCTACTTGTGACTATCTAACCTACTGCTGTCTGGAGCTGATTGTGATGATAAGTAAAAATATTCATACAGTACGAAACACAACTGCTTATGTTTCCCAGGTTTCAGGCTGCAATGAGCGCACCAGGGGCTTGTTCTGAAATGCCCAAACTCTGTTGCTGCCCATACATCAGCTCTGTTGAGAGACAGAGGCATTGGTTCTAATTTTCAAAGTATTAATGGGTCAAATCCAGATTAATGTAATTGAATAAAATGTACCCAAATTTAAGATGGGATCTGTGTGCTGACCTTTTACACCCCAGAAGGTAACCCTGGGAGCTACCCTGACCAGGCAAGTACTCAGATGCTATAGAGCAGAATATTTAACCATCAGAAATATTAGAACTCACAAAATCGCAAAATGACAGCCGAATATCACGGAATCACAAACCCACAGAATGATAGGGGGTTGGAAGGGACCTCTGGAGATCATCTGGTCCAACCTCCCTGCCAAAGGAGGTCCTCCTAGAGCAGGCTGCAGAGGGATATGTACAGGCGAGTTTTGAATGTCTCCAGAGACCACCTCTCTGTGCAGCCTGTTCCAGGACTCTGGTACCCTCAAAGTGAAGAAGTTCCTCTTCATGTTTAGATGGAACTTCTTATATTCAAGTTTGTGCCCATTTCCTCTTGTCCTGTCACTGGGCACCACAGAAAGTAACAGAAAGACCTATCCACACTGTTTTGTCTGGTTCACGTGCCACAGGCTGTCTTCAGGTGAGCTCTTCATGCCAGTGTACTATTCCACCAGTGCACAACTTTACACGGTGTTACCACAGCTTTTTAAGTTTCATTAATACTCTTGAACAGGGTCATCTTCTACTCATAATTGTAAATGCTGTAACTACAGAAATTAACCTTATCCTCTCTTACTTCCCTCAGCAAAGGAATCAATTTACTCACTTCAGGAAGAAATTTTAAATTGTAGTTGCCGTGTGTGCAAAAGTGCATCCATGACTCTTCACATAATTACTGCAATTATGAATGCAATTCAGGTAAATATGCAAGTAAACTACTAGCTAAGCCTGTAACTTGTAATTTATGTGTGCCTTTACTCAGTCTGCATGGGCAATTTTCGTAATTACCTTCCCAGGTTTAGTACATAGATCTCAAGACTCAGTTTACATAAAATCTGACTGAATAACTAATGAAGGACTGATGAAGGATGTATGAGCGACCAGTGGAATAAGGAAATTAGAAGCATATGGAAAGAAAATAAACGGAACAAAGTCAACTTCAGCTTATGCATTAGCCTTTGTTTACATTTACATTTTGAAAGAGGAGGATATGAGTAATGCACTAGATAGGTCGAGTTCCTTCAATTATCCTTCCTTCTCCTGTTTTCAATATGCAATGCAGCCTTTCTAGTAGTCAAACACAACGGTCTTCAGACAGACAAGCTACATACATGTAGTGTAATTTACAGTAAGTGAAATTGTCATTTTAAGTGTCTAACTCTTCATCTGAGAAAAGCAGATGAATTCCTACTGAATGTTAAGCAAAAAACAGGGCCCCAGTGGTGTTTACAGATAAGCAACTGAATGAGTTTACAAGTGTCCCCTTTCTCTGAAGAATAAAGAAAACATGCTGCATTCAAATGACAGAGGCATTTCAACAAATTATACTTCTGCTGCTATACTTAAAACCATATTAATAAAAAAAAATCTTGACTTGATTGTTTCATGTTTTTAGAAGACAAGAGAATAAAGCATTTTCGAATGAAAAAGAAAAACATACCTAGATACTTCTGTTATCCTTGTTCATCTACTACAAAATAGACATTGGCATTGCATTTAAATTCTAGGTTTCTAAGTAAAACTAGAAATAATACATAGAAATACTAAATACATAGAAAATATGAATGTGTTTGAGAAAAGGAAGAATCCTGAACTGCCTTCTATTATACCCTCTGAGAAAAATACAGCCATCACTGAAACCTTAAAATCAAACCCATGAATTTCATTACTTATATATATTTGTAAAGTTAATTTTAAAGAATTTTAATCCCTATATCTGTAGTGTTTAGGAAGAAATACTATCTAAAATTTTTAAAAATGAAATATTTAAATGTAGAAAATTTAGAGGTTTATTTTGAAGCTTCTGAGACGTTTTTGCACATTGCCCTGGTTGATTCCTACGGCACCCGAAATGCAGTATCTGCCATAAGAACTATGGGTTATTTTAAGACAGATAGTTCAGGTATAGTCATATGAAGAATACTCGCTCCCCCATGATAACTCCAATTAATCTTCTTACATTATTAAATTGTCCTCTTGCCAGCATTGTAGAGTCAAAAAAACTTGAAGATAGTAAGTGAGCTGTATTCCTGAGAAGAAACAGTAATTCAATCCTTAACCAAATTCTAGTTGAATTGCCAACCTCTGGCACCTAAACCAATCCCATTTCAGCACAACAGAGACAAAGGGGCTGACACATAAGAAGCAAACAAACCAGAAAATCCCTGGTCTTAAACAATTAACACTTGCTATGTCTTAAAAGAACTGCTGAGGTAGTTTAGTTTGAAAATTACTAACACATGATAAAGATCACACTATATCATACTGTATCAGTGGTACTATGTTCTGAAAAACAACTGCATTTGCACTATTTAAAATAATAGATGCTACATCTTATGCTTTAATGAAAAATATTTTGCATGTAGGTAACTAACACTACTAGGAAGTACAACAAAAAGAAGAAACAACATTAAGAACCAAAGAAGCAATGCCTTCTTTCTTCTTCTACATCCTCTATCTGTGTCAGTCTGGAGCTTGGCAAACTCTCATTGCATCCAAAATGCTTTCCTTAATTTAGAAAAAGATAGCAGAAGACTTGTAACCAATTAATCTTGGTATATTTCCATATACAGCTACTAAAGTGAACATACTAGAAGAAGTCCTTTGGAATGATAAGCATGTTATCAGTGTGATGCTCAAGTTTTTCAGCTTTTAATTCATTCTGTAATTTCAGGGCTTGCAAAAATAAATGCGCTCAAAAGGAAAACATGAATGCTACAAGGTGTTAAAATTCACTGGATACAGATACTTTTTCATTTCCCTAGTTGAAATATAGGTGAGTAGTTGTAGCAACATATAACTACCAGTGCATGCTTTTCAGCTTTATCTCATTTTCTAATTATTTTGCTTTTAAGGATTTTTCCCTCAACACTTCATTCCATGCTATTAAATAACATGAATATTATGACAGTACTCTAGGACTGAAATTTTGAAATACATACATTAAAATTCTGAATCACCAGAGCATCACTTTATTGCAGAATTATATGTAATTTCTACACTTCCTCACTGGTTGTCAGTTTTGATAATCTTTAAAGTGTGACTGGACCATTGTGGCTGGTAACTACTGTGAAAATCTTTACTGATGTTAAAGAAAATGTTCTGGTTTTACTGACATTTAACAAGAGACATCTTCCCATTACTGCTTTCTAGCAAATCCAAATACTGTAATTAATATCATAGAAAGTACAACAGGAATTCCTTCCCACCCATTAGGAACTATCAGAATCTGCAAAAAGATGCATTCATGTAGCCCTGTATCTGAGAATTGTCCTTTAGAGTAGTCTGTGACTGATTGTTTTTTAGCACATAGATTCTGATTCAGGGACAGAAAAAATAGCATTTTTTTCTTTCTTTTGAGGTTGACAGGATCCAAACAAGGGCTATAGTTTCCCTATATATTTTGAAATGCTGTTCTTACTTGCATAATGTGTGGATATAATGTTTTCATAACCATTTTGGTGAAATGTAATCTTACTCACCTACGAGTAAGAAATGCATTTCTTAAAGAACCAGAACAAAAAAGCACTTTAAATCTACATTCTATTATTTCAATTCTTGTAACAACAAAGTTACGGTCTTTTCCCATGGCAGAGATAAATATGTTCCAGTACTTAATGTAATTAAATTAGGAAGAACATCAATACAAGAGAATATTTAAAACCAGTTATGTATAGAATAATATCTACTGATGGATAGATGAGAATTGATGCAACTATATCCCATTCCAAATGGAAGGAAAAAATAGATGTTCAATAAATAAATTAAATCCTGACTTTAATGAAGAATTTAGCAGGTATGATATAATTATGCATTATAAAGAGAGATTTTTGTTTTGCTGGATTGCAGTTTTGATGCCACT
The DNA here is from genome assembly GCA_004320125.1 of Scolopax mira. NCBI lineage: Eukaryota > Metazoa > Chordata > Aves > Charadriiformes > Scolopacidae > Scolopax > Scolopax mira. The sequence continues at coordinate 99,769 of BJBW01000707.1, read as the reverse complement.
TACACTAGGAATAACAGTAAAATACAGTAAGTGGAATTAGAACTTCAATTAGAACAGACTTCAATTTCTGTGATAACTCCTGAAAACTACTTAGATTATGTAGCAGATGTTCACTGAAATAAGTGTCACGCTACTTAGCTTTCTGAAAACTGCTGAATGAACAAGCTGTACCTAATTGCTATCCCACTGCTATCTAATTTGTTCCTCCCAAGCTGCAGCGTGTAGGCTGACCCCAGCCATCTACCCATGTGTCCTTCTCAGAGGTGTGGGTACATGGCACGTGGCTTTGGGTTATTTTCCAGAGAGGGCAGACCTGCCTAATTGACTTGTGGGTGTTGGTAAAGCTTGATCTCACCTGACATGGTTAAGAAGCAAAGCCTTGCTGAACTTTGTATGAATTGGGGAGCTAAGCTATACTTTGTCTCCCAAGGCCTCAGAACATCAGGACCAGAAATGTATGAACCGCTGTGCTATATTATACCAAGATGATGCCCAAACATATCTCACATTTAAACATACAGATTGATTTCCAGTGCTGTATACGGTTTTGCCTAGCTTTAATACCAGCCTAAAATATGCTGCAAAATGAGGCCTCATGTTTTTGACTCCAAGCTGCTGCCACTGGTGCCCATCTCTAGACTTTTATTTAGAAGCAGGACTATTTTTACTGTCTTTTAACTCCAAAGCTACTTTTTCTGTCTCTTTAGAAGATTGTGTTTCACACATATTTCACACTAGCACATTAGCAGCACACTTTAGATGCCAAAAGCGAAGGCACGTTCTGGTTCCCACTGAGCTTCACAGTTGAGCTTCACCAACTACAGGTTGTGGTCCAAATGGATGGCGGAAGAGCAAGAGACCTCATGCATCTCCAAAGGTACCATGTCTCCCTCAGGCACCAACATGCCTGAAGCAGGGAGGGAGGTGATTGCTCCCAGGGCTGCAATATACCCTCTCCTTGAGACATTTGGGAGAGCATTGATGCTGGTTTCAGCCAGATCTCTCAAGACATGGTAGCACACATGTGCTGGAGGGTATTCTTGCCTCTTTTCCTGCTGTCACTTTATGAACACATGTACAGTGTTAATTATAACCTAGCTTTAAACAAGCAATTTCAAGCAACTTCCTTTCACACGGATATATTAACAAAACTGAAAACAAAAGCAAAACCAGTAACAAAACGCAAGCTTTTACCTCAGAGTACAAATTCTTGCAATGCCCAGTATGGTCCTGCCCATCTATTTCATCATCAGAGGATATATGAGCACAGTGATGAATTTGAACAGCTAGGTTTATTTGATAAAATGTCTTTAATTTTTAATTTGTGTGTCAACAAAAGTGCTTCTGAGGCAACAGAAAATTCTATCATTTCCTTCCAGAGTGGAAAATACTGAGCAGACGAATTATTTAAATACAATGGAATGTGTAAGAAGGCCATGTTCTGGCTATTTAATTTTTAAATTTAATTTGTTTTTCTACAGCATGGCATGGAAGTCTAGAAGTATTCTTTCACTTACTCATTCAACATAATAACATCTTCAAAGACATTTTCAAAAAATCTATTCATGCCCTGAGTTTGCAATGAACATTTGGAAATGGTAATTATAGAACAGTGATAACTAACTTAAAGTTCAAGAAGACATGATTGGCACAATAAATAATTGGTTTTCTTCTACTTAATCTACATTAATGTAAACAATAAATCTTCTCTTAAATAAAGATTGTGTGAATCTTCATTTATCTTTTATGACAAAAGAGCAAAGGTTGCAGCTTAATGAATGGAAAGAAGCAACAAGGTCAGATTTAAAAGCCTCAAAGGTCAAATTTCTGACATCTCTGAACACTGAAAAAAACCCTAACATGGTAATTACTATTTTGGTCAAGCCACTGAGGTCTATTTTTTACTTCAAAAAGAAAGGGAAAACCCCCCATAATTCAGGAACTTAAGAGCCAGCACTTGGTACGGTTTGTACCAATGCTTCCCTCTATTACAGACTCCTGCCACCACAGGGGAAAAATAAAGGATACAGCAGTAAGAATTCCATCTGACACCTCACATGTCTATTAAGTAGCCAACATATATGTACACCTGTAAAAAGTTTAGGTAACAATGTCATAAGCAGTCTCTCCTAAAATAGAGACATTGCCTAATTTTTAATTTAAAATATTTTCAGGGATTCCTGTTCCTAAATCACCCCAGGTTTGGCGAACTGGCAAGAAGTTCTGAATCTTTGCAGACCACAGGAACATAGGCACTGATAAAAGGTCCAGAAAGCCACATAATTTTATTTTACATATGCATTGATTTTTGCCCAAATGGAAGACCTCTGTCATCTAACAGGGTTATTCATAGATTCAAAGAGTTGATCGGGGTCATTAATAACAATAGTAAACTGATCATCATCCCAATAGGATTTGACAATGGCTTTTTTTCAAAGTGGATACTAATGTATTGATGCCTCTGAAGTTCATTACAGCAGTAATAAATCATTAGCCTCCAGAAAATGATTTATAAGTTGGTTAAAATGCATTAGAATGGACTGTCAAGCTATTCTACTGAGATGATGAGGCTGGTACTAAAGAGGATTTTATTTTCAGGTTCTCTAACCAAAATGGTGATGACTCAAAGTAATCATATCACAAAGACAAAAATAAAACCAATCACTGTAATAATTTACTTTAATAGCATGTTTCAATCTTCATAAAAGGGGGAGTGAATTTTACTTTGAACTGCTAGATACATTCCTTTTATTCACTGCTGGCAGCAAACTCTTAACCTACAAAGCTCCAGTGCTGACCCCGACCATTATATTTGTGTTTACTTTAACCAAAAGAAGTGCACTGTGTGTGTAACTATGGTTACTCTGCAAGGGTGCCTGTGTAATAACAGTTTATTATAATGTATAAGTAGCCTGTCAAGCATGCAGCGCTAAGCCATAAGATTAGTAATGATAATATCACAAGAAGTATGTGGGCCACAACTTGATACTCAGAATGTTTATGTCATGCAAATCTGTTACTATATTACATACACCACGGCTAGTTACTACTTAAGTAGCTTAACTACAGCTCAGACCTATCGATGTGCAACTCCATAATGTTTTTACTTTCGCATATGCTTTTAATTAATACCCATTGCAGACAGAACAGTTTATTCATGATGTTCAGCAAACTTCACATTAAGTCCAACACTCAGTCTCACATGTTCCTCTGCAATATTACTGAGAAAGGCTCACTGTTTTAAACAGGGGATCTTAACCTGTCCCCTCCCTGGCTAACACACAATCACAAGGGGCTCTACAAGCCTGGTATCTCATGACCATTACATGGCCACACAGCACAGGAGGTGGATGTAAAGTCCTACCCCACGAAGGAAAAGGCAGGATCATGGTCCTGTCGCCCGGTGGGGATGAGAAAGATGGGTTGTGAGAGACACAGGCAGTCATGCTGCTTCCTCGACCTATGTGCTGGCTAATAAAGGCTGGTACTACAGCTGGTAGTAAAGCCAATGCATGGACAGCCACAAACGCTGTAGGGTCCAGCACTACTATGGCTCTGTATTTGCATTAAAAAAGACCCTGGGAAGTGCTCTGTGAGCTGCTGGGACTGGTGCCACTGCACAGCCATTTCCCCTTCCTCCTTCTTCTTCTTGCACACTGTTGTGCCTAAATGTCAGAAATAAGCCCCAAAGTGATTTGTCTTTACCCATTTAAACAGTCCTTTCTTGAGCAAGTAGTTCTTACACAAGGAGCCCTTCAAGATTAAGTACATTAAAGGCTTGTCTGTAATGCCAGGAATAAAATAAAATAGCGTCTTCTGGAAATACATGATAAGAATTACTATGAACCCTACAGAAGACAACACAATAACATGTTATCCTCTCAGTGTAATTCAATTATAAGTGTGCATTGTATAACGGCCATGAAATATTTAGGGCCAGATATTCAAATGGCCAAGTCTGTATGTTTGCAAAATCTATTTTGTGTTTGCCGTCTGAAATGGGAGGCATTGTGCCTCTATCTAACTAATCTGGCTGTCATAAGGTTTCATTAGAGGTAGAAGTACTTTGGAAATAAGAATGCCTGCAAACAAAGGAAAAAGGTCCTCTGAATAGCTTTGAACAATATAGTTAACATCATTAAAGTTATAAGCTAATTTCTCTTTCTGTATTTGCTGTGAAATCTCCACAGGCCAACTCTCTTTAATTTGTAAGAAATCCCCTACAGAAGGATGACAGGTTCCTCTGAATGCAGAAAGAGAGGGGTGGGAATGTAGTCAAACTTACAGAAGGTTGGGGGATTTTTTAATTGCAAATTGAAAATGCCATTTTGTACAAAATGGAGCTCTCAGACCAGCCAACATGGATGGGTAGAATTAAAACATCCCACTGACAATTTCATCCCAAGTAGGCATTCAGTGAGAACCAGAAAATATGACCTTAAAATATGATCATCTTACTCTTAGTTAACATTTCACTGCTGCATTTTAAAAAGCTTTTCCCCACAGAGGCAAATGGTAAAATAAGGATGCCAAAAGAATAAATGAACATTTGCACATGTTAACAAAGGAATCACCAAATAAGTAACCAACACAGAAGTCTTCAAAAAGCCATGGAAATATGTTTAAAATCTTCTAAAAGTGACAGAATCTCTGTTAGAATGCAACTAGAAAATGTTTATCTGATTCTTGTTGGATCCAGTTGATGTGTATGTTTTGGAACAAACCTCGGATCTTTTACATTGCAATGAAATTACTTCTCATAAAGTAGTACTTTTAGCACTTGATAAGCGTAAATTAGCATGGGATAGAACAAAGCTCTGGTTGCCAACCCAAGCTCAATGGCACACAACAGGAATTTTCACCGTTTCGAGAGATGGCACACAGCTTGCAGGCCAGGGAAAGAGTCACCTTTAGTGGTGTAAATCACAGCGGCCCGTAGCTGGCAGGAACACCAGCCAAATTTTGCCTAACTTTCTGCTGCTATTGCATCTAGATACAATTCTAGCAAAACAAACCTTCCTCCTGGCACCCTGCTTAGGTCCAGTCTTTGCAAAATGAATCTGTGACTGTTCTCAGTTCCTGCCACTAAATTGCTCCTCCAGTGTCCAGGGGCGGACAGTTCACGGGGCTTGTAAATAACATGCAAAAACTGAAAAAAGGGTGAGTTGTTAAATCTTCACAAAAATATCTTTACATGCAGCGTGAAAAAAGCCAGTGGCAAAATAGGCAACAATCTTGCTCACTGTGTGACTACCTCCCATCAAGCAAGATGATAAATAACAACTTGTTCTGATGCCAAAGTCAAAGTTCTGATATGGCTGAGGTTAAAAACTCATCAGTTAAACTAAAAGGGAAGCAAAGAGATGAAATGCCTCCCCATCCTCATCCTTTGGAAAGCTTGTATTATGAAACTTTTAATAAAGTTAAATTAAAGAAGTGCAATACCCTATGCATTCTCCTTATTGCACCTTTCTGGAGTAACGGGGAATATTGCCCTAAGAAGAAAATCTAAAATTAAGAACTCCAAGACTAATGAATTGCAACTTACTTTACTAGGCCTAAGAGTACTGTTTACTTTCTCCAGCAGACATATCTATGAAGAGTTGTGTGAAAAGATACTCCAATATGACATCTTCTGGACTCAGGAATGAGTCTCATGCCAGCATTACAGAACAGATTTTGGACAACCCTCCAGCTGCTCACAGTGCTTCCACCACAGGCCACCACTAGGCTATTGTCCTTCATGAAACAGTTTGAAGGGTTTTCTTCATGATTCTTCTGCCTCTCCCCAGCCATTTTTCACTGCCATATGTTCCTTTCTGCTGCCGCTATAAACCTGTAGCCCTCCTTCTTGAACCATGCCAGTAACCAGGAGGAGTTTGGTGGTAACCAGTCCTAAACCAACACTTCTCTCGATGGGGATTCTCTTGATGCCACATACAGCCTAGGGAAAGTTGGGATGGGCCATGAGCAGAAGTGCATATGTATACACCAAGAGATGGCACAGCACAGATCCACAAAGACAGAGCACCAAGATTTGTATGTTTTTATAGCCCATTCTCTAAAGAGGGGAAAATTCTGGCCCTTTATACTCTTATCTGTTTAACACAGATGCTTAACACCACCTCCTCCAAGTGGAATATGCACCTGCAATGGTTGGGTGATAATGGACATTTATCTCAATCTGCTCTGGAAAAACTGACAATGAATGAAGATGAGAAATCCTCGATTAAGACCTGGGAAGCAGAGACTGACACAAATTTATGAGCTCTTTTTATAATACTGGTATTGTTTGGTGGTGTGTGTGTTTTTTCTGCTCAAATAGTACAATAAAAGTAATCTTTCAACACAGTGAGGAAGAATACAGAAACAGAATAGCTTCTCCTTGCTCAAACAAAATATAACAGGTATAAGGTTAAGAAAATGCATTAACTTTACAATGAAAAAGGTAAACCAGATAATTTTTTTCTACAAGGGATCCATAATACAGGATTTTTAAGTACAAAAGACTTTTTACATACTGTATTTTTAATTCTAGCACTCCTTACTGCACCTTCCAAACACTTACTAAGCATTAGTCGTGCAGATAAACACCTTTTCCCCCATTTCAGACAGATGAACTGAAGCACAGATAGAAATTTTTCCAGCAAATGTAAATTAAGAGCACTTCCATGCACAATGAAGGTCCTACCCACAGTCCATCAAAAGCATTGCAAATCTTCCAAATATTTTAATGGGGTTTGAGTCATGACCTAGAAGACCAAAACGTAGCTTTCTCTGCCAGTCACTAAATGCTTAAGCTGATCACTTCTTTCATCAATCACTTTAACCTGTCTGTGTTTTGGACTGTGATCCTTTCAGAGGAACTATGTGGATTTCATGGAAATGCTATGGAAGCATGAGGACTTCCTGAAGTAAGGTTAAAGATGGAGATACACATCTGTTCTGAAAACATCTTCATGGTATTTTTCAACTAAAAGTAGCTTTGCAGATTGCCTGCACTTGAAAACCTGAAGTCTCAGGGTTGGGAAACCAAGCATGAAAGACCTATTCTTCCTTCTTATTATCACTAAATGCTCTTCATTATTTTTTTCCATCTTTAAATGGAAAGGACAGTTTTTCACTTGATGTTCTCTATTAGCACCCAAGGAATCATATCTCCTCTCAGATACTTATGCATATTATTGTTGACTGTAATATTAACATGAATACAGAATTTAGCTCTATCACTAAACTTGTAAATTCATGTTTGACTCTGATATTCTCCTACTCATTGTGTGCGTGAGCAAGTACAAATGAATACGAGTATTGAATGAATTTCCTAGTAGCCGGATGTCCTTCTAGCTGCCACCAATGCCACCTCTATTTGGGAAACTTAGAAACTTACACAAATAATTGTTATTGCAGGCACAAAATAGAGACACAACACATACAGACCAATACTAAGCAGAAACATGAGAATCCAATCCTATTTTAAAAGAAAATTTAGTATTTCAGAAGTGAATAGTCATTAAGGTTATTCCAAATTTCACTGAATTTTCACTGAATTTTTAGAGTTGGAA
>BJBW01000707.1:89124-92071 GCA_004320125.1 Scolopax mira | reverse complement strand
GAGTGGAACTTCCTATGTTCCAGCTTGAGCCCGTTGCCCCTCGTCCTCTCACTGGCAACCACTGAAAAGCCAAGCATAACTAGTCTCTGTGCTTCAGAATAGCTGCTTTTCAAAACTTGCTGTGGGCAGTTTTTCTGTGCCTCTGCTCCTGTCCATTATGTCTGTTTTTAACCCGTACCATCAATCAGGGTTTTTAACTGATTTTTATCTACCATTTATCTTCTTCTGATGGCTATATGATCAGTCTTTTTAGCCAATATTTTAAAGGACTTGGCATAAACCTATATGCAATTGCAAAACCTAATAGCAATTGCAAAGATGATAGGAGAAAAAGTTATCTCTGACTAGACTGAAGGTATTAAGACCCTTAATCAGCTTGCATGTTTCCAAGAATTGCACTGAATACAATTGTTCAAGGGTTCTTCATTTACTAGTGAGAGTAGTAAAAATGTATTAGCTACCAAACAGCCTCTCTGATCAGTACCCAGAATTTCCCAATATTTTCTGGTTAGCAATGCAGTAATGCAGCATTTCTTGGCATATTTGTGCAAAGTGAAAAGAATATCACGAGGTGTTTTTTTTGACTATGACATTCCCAACAGACTGTAAATGTGTCAACAGAAAAACCAGAGTGACATGCCTTTTGCTTTAATCGACAGATACATTACCTGCCAGAGAACAGCAAAAATACCCTTTTTAATGTAACTTCTAAAAAGACTTCTAAAATGTGATCTATGAAACAGCTCAGCAAAATAAACCATGTTCACTCATGATGAGTTTGACTGTATTTAGATTACTTATTATATAAGATCATTATCCTTGATATAAAACTGTCACATATTAAAAAAGACCCTATATGCAGATAAAGGTTCCCCAGAGAGTATCTCAAACCCATACCATATTCCAGAGCTCTGTATATCATATTTGGGGCTTTTGAGTTAACCAGAAGTCATACAAAAGTACATGTAACCAGACAGCTCGTTATTGACTTTGTTTCTGAGGAGGGATATGTACGTTATTTATTCAGGTAGCTGTAGGAAGTAGAGTGCTCTTATGCAACATGCTCCACATTTGACAGATTCACATAAAAGTATGCAGTGGTTATGGCAGTGCATTTGGTCAAATCACACCCTGTTTTTATTATACTCATGCAATTATGCATTAGACATGTTTCTCTGATATAACAAGTTCTTTTGGAAGAGGGCCACAGCCAAAGCACTGCAATGATTTTGTGGTTACTGCTAGGTACTCACACAAATGTATATTTTGAGTCCTTTTTTTGGTGCTATGTATGTCTGGGTGTTGCATAAAATAAGCCTTCTCTGCTGCTTTAATTTGCTCACTGCTTTAGAGCAACTGGGACTTTGCAAGAGTGGTTAGCGCCCCGTTTGATAATTCTTGGTGATGTGCAACAACAGACAGGATTGACTCTATGTTCTCCAGCTGGCACAACTGTACATTTTCATAAATTAAATTAATCTAATTCCTTATATAATGTGGCTGTGAGCAAGAACTGCAGACGTGGAACTCTACTTTCTTCTACAAAGCATGAATAATGATTACTTCTTAGGTGGGTGGGTGCACATTCTTGTTTTATTAGATCAGGCTCACAAAAGAAAGACTGCACCATAGATGCTACGATTATTTTTAACACGCTATTATTACAAAATACAAAATTACTGGCTATCTCAAATTACTAGCTTATCATGTATTTAGCCTAACTTTATCACCCTAGATTTATTATCTTCTTTAAGTCAACATCTGTGGTGTCTTCTAACTAAAGTGTGGGCGATCTTACTGATGGATCAGATTTGAAACCTTTACTTGCCCACTCAACATAGAAGACTTGAATATGCCACTGCAGCTGGTCGAAAGCAAAGAGGTCAGAAATCCTACTTTTGAAATACTTGCCAGTTGCTTGCAATGTTCTGTAGGACTGCAATTCCCTTTCTAAACTGCTATTAATTTCAGGTGCCTGTAAAATTTTAAAATTTTCATACAAAAAAAACTCAACCCATAAATTAAATCCTCCAGAGGATACTGAATAGTGGAACAGAACACAGTAAGTAATATTGCTACTAAATCATCAAAATCACAAGTGGAAAAGAAACAAACATCTGTTCTTCTATAGGTATGAATGGAAACAATGAAACACAGTAAATGAGCATGAAAATATCTTCTTGAGAAGCAGTATTATTAATCCAGCAGTTTCAACTGACTAATCTCCTCATAACACCTTAATACTAATAACAAAATAAATTATCTGTTTAAATGGAACATTTAGTCTGCATTCAATACAGCCTTGTCATGTTGACACTAGTAAGTTAATAAACAAGTGGGTATTAAATTAGAATATGAGAATAAAATATACACTATTTGAATCATCTAAGGGGAAAATACATTTTTTCAATCATCATTTTAAATTGTTAAAAACCTATTAGATAGTAAGATCACAGTAAATACACAACTTCAATATGCTCTAATTCTGTGCAATTTATGAGATTTAAGCAAATATCAGTGAGAGTTTTAATTTGGATCTCCCAACAGCCAGACAGGATTATTGTGAGTGTAATAGTTTTATGTTCAAGTGGGATTCTGCTGTATTAAACTCTTTGTTAAACAAATCAGTCAAGCTCTCTCTCTGGAATTTTAATTTGCACCTTTGTAGAAGATGAGCAGTGTTTCACTTTTAATGTTTGATTATCAGCACGTACTTTAAAGAGGCAAGATCTTACCACTTAATGCGTGTTTTCTTTCATTTTCACTTGAGTGGAATTATATTTTAGTCCAAAAAGGTTATTATTGCCTTTAGTTATGTATCTCCCAGGGCATTTAATTTGCAGTAAAAAACACTGTAAAAAATGTTGCCATGTTATCAACTTAACTAAAATCTGTTTTCTGCGAGGCTGCTGATGTTTGTGATCATGTTAAGCACAACAGCCCCATC
>BJBW01000707.1:71624-84124 GCA_004320125.1 Scolopax mira | reverse complement strand
CCAAGTATATCATCTAGCTCATCTTCTACAAAGTCTATTTATTGTAATTTATAACCTTTCACAAGAAACAATTTGCCAGACAAACAAGAAATGAGTCCAAATGTCTGAACACCAGTGTATGTATCAACCAGTTATAGAAATTACATCTCCAAGAAAGGTCTATTAAATCATCCAGCCCATCTCCCAGACAGTGCAGGATTTTCCCATACGTATATGTTCCAGTGCTTTAACATTACCTGGCAGACTATTTGGATGATATTACAGAGGTTTTTTTCCCAACCTTCACCCGTTACTTATTTTTATACCATTACTTGCAGTGACAGTCCTTAAGTATCATAAACATCTATTCCTTCAGCCTAACTTTCTAAGTAATGGATGATGACAAATAAATATAGTATTGAAAATATGCACATAAACAAATTCATAAAATAGCACACTAGAGCTGAACCTTCAAGAAGAGTTATTTTGCTCAGTGTAGGTTATGGGCTAATACAATCTGGATCGTGATTACATGCTAATAAGATTTGGGAAAAGCTGATTATTTTTCTACTGTTTCTTAAATGGTCAAGTCGGCTCTGAACCAAAACAGTCTGAGTTAATATACATCCTCCTGATTATTATTTCCTAGCTATTCCATCAACATCTATTACGTATCATTCATTTTTAGACAAATATGCATATTATAAATATATATATATATAAAAGAATACTTTAAAAATAAAAAAAAAACAGCTGAAAAGATTAAACAATCTCCGTTAACCGCCACTGGCTACTGAGTTTTATATATACAACAAAGTAGGTGAATTTTTAAGGTCGGGGACCTGTATCCAAAGTTTCCCTGAGGAGTCTGTGCAGTTGCCATTAGAAGAATTGTCTAAAAAATAAGTTAGACAAACATCTGTCAGAAATGACAAATATATAGAGTATCCTGCCTTTGGGAAGACGACCTTTCAAAGTCCTTCCTTGGACTAAACTATGAGATGGACTTTAGGGTTCCTTCTGGACCAATTTCTGTAATTTGGTAATAACATAACATTAAGGCTGCACTGAGCCAGGATCCAAGGGGTCAGGTTTGCTATACTGTCTTTAATTATAAGATAATAAAAATGATAAAAATTGTTTCAAAACAGCACATTAGGTGATAATAACTCTTTTCAGTCTTGTTCCAGCTTGCACTTTCCAAACGTTACAAAGAAAACCATTTCAGAGTTATGACAGCAGAGTGTGGATCATTATTGACAAATACTTTTGTTGACACACCCTTAATCTGATACAATCTAAAACATAAATTTTCACTATTTATGAACAAATGAAAGCATTTGCTATAGAAAAATCTCTGTCACTGTTGACATGCTGGAAAAGCCTCTAGTAGAGCTGGACAGGATCAACAATAGGCCAGAATGCTTCTGAAAATCCCAATGAGATGTTCAGCCTGCAATCGAACTTCTAAAATGTGGTTCAGAGGCAGAGGCCACAAACAACAAATTTAACACAACAGCACCCACCACAATTAAAATTACACAGGCCAGGCCCTGGGCAGAGAACTTTCCTTTTGTGTGTCTTCCCCTCCTTGCATCTGTGAAAGCTGATGGCAAGACAGAAGAAACAGGTGTCCTATGCAACCAGCCCATAAAGCTTTGGACTGGGACCCTCGGGCAGTGGAGCATCAAACTCTGTGGTTAAGCAGAACTTAACTTCACAACTCCTTCAAGCTAACTGCATTTCAAGGGCAGGTGAAACAACCTGCTTATCTTTTCCATGGCTCTTAAATAAGGCTGCTGCATCACTTCCAGGTTGCACAATAGCTTAAACATCTCAGCTACCATTATACGCTGTCACAATAATTGTATATTAGATGTGTAACACGTGGCAGTTAATTCCTGCCTTTATTACATTTGAGGACTTCTGCTAGTTCTAATATTGCAAGTTGTCTCTCACCGCACTGCTGCCCACTTTTGTGTTACTGATGATCAGACATGAAATCAGCTTCTGGTAATGCTTTTGTTATTATGGGTCCATTGTAGAGTCATCTTCTTCCTCTATGTTAAGATCTGTCTCTTTCAGCCTGCAACTTGGGACTTGTCTGCATTTGTATATTGTGAATTGCATTTTATTGGGTTTTTAATAAAGTCAACGTCTTTCTATTCTGCAATATAGTACTTGGCAGATATGAGGGGCTGATATTGCAAATACCAATTTGCACTATTATTAATACATTACCTTCTCAGCTAATTAGTGACTACAAAGCATTTCAAGACACAAGAAAGGCGCTGCAGAGGAACAGGGTGCTGCCAGTATTATTTTTCAAATGCTGTGGTTTATTTTTTCTAGGAAAAAATAACTTTTTAAAAAGTTTTGCCAGTGCTTATTTTACCCTGTACACTTTCTGTCAGGCAACTTAAGCTGCACTTAATATCCAGATCAGAACTAAGCCTATTGCACTAAACACTTTTTATGCTGCTTCATAAGAAAGGGGAGTGTAATAAAATTCATTGAACTGAGATCCCACACTTGAGTATTAGGGCATCTGTAGGAAACTGAAGCTTAGTTACCGAGTTAATCTCTGAGATTCTTTATATGTGAACGAAGGTAATCTTAAAGTGTATTAGAAGGAAGTCCCATCTCTGAATTAAAAAAAAAAAAAAAAAGTGTTGCATTCTCATCAAGGGTCTGATCCTGTAAATCCTCCATGCACAGGGCTTTTTTGCTAAAGGACCAGAACATCTAATTTCAACCACGTTTTCAGTTAATATAACTTTTGTAAGGATGAAGGGAAGGCACCTGTAGCCTGATATCACCACTGGCAGTAAGTGAAATTTCAAAGATGTGGTATAGAGTAGCCACATCTTTTTATCCATTATGCATGCCATGTCTCACCTTAGCAACTAGGCTACTTCCTTTATTAACTCAGGTAGTAAAGAAAGCAAATTAACTCAGATAGATTATATAAAGTTACTGACTGTCAGGCACTGCAACCTCACTCATAACCCAGGGATTTAATTAAAAATTTTATATCATGCAAATATGTACAGTACATTGATTAAATCTGTTGCATCTACAATCAAAACTTTGGCTCTAGTTTCAGTCCCTGTTTACTGTAAAATGTGGATCTACGATTTGGGGAGAAGGGGAATATTGTAAATGCTACATCCTGTCTCTCACATTTCCTCTCCAGCAGAGGGCTGCAGTGATTAACAGTGTGATTCTTACTTACATACATAATACACGTTCATATATATATGTGTATGTGTGTGTATCCCTCTGTATAAGTATGTGTATCCATCTACATATGTATGTCTATGCATGTATCCTGAACACTGCAGTCCACATCATCTCCAGGTCCAGGCAGGCACAAGGATTCCCATATTACTACCTGTAATGTCTCCTTTGTCTCTTTTCCTACCCCACATGTTGAAATAGGCATGTTGGGTACACACTGAGAATATGGAAGATAAACTGTTATACCTTTGTCCACCTGACTTCAGATGGAAAGGGTTCATTTCTGTGGGGTTTGTAACTGAAGGGTACGCACAAGTAGGCTTTGGAAGTTTTCCTCACTCTAGAAGGCTTCTTGCTGCCACTACATTGAGAGACTTTTAATTGGACTTTTAAAATTCATTCCACTCAGAAAAATCAAAAAAGCCAAGAGTGTGTTTTTTCTCCCAAAGTGTTGCTCAATATCTATGACTACAGAAGCAAGACCACATGAGGAGAATTCACACTCTGCTCTAGCAGATATCACTATCATGAACCTCTGGGTTGCTGCTGTCCCAGGCCTCAGCAGGGTCATGCAGCACATCTGAACAAGAGGAAACATCCTCAAGTTGCACCAGGCGAGGTTCAGATTTTATATTAGGAAAAACTTATACACTGAAAGGGTGTATTGGAAAAGTATTGGAACAGCCTGCCCAGGGAAGTGGTGGAACTGTCGTCTCTGGAGGTATTTATAAAAGGAGTAGATGTGGTGCTTAGTGATATTGTTTAGCGACAGTTTTTGTCAGTGTTAGGTTTATGGTTGGACTAGATGATCTGAAAGGGCCCTTCCAACACAGACAATTCTATGATTCTATGATTCTAACTGATTTTACTCCCTGTATGAGATGGGCTGAGATGATAAATGCAGTACAAATTCATGATGGGTGTGCAGTCTTCTCAACTGCTTTTAAGTTTCAAGGAATGCAAATGGAACAGGTGAAAGGAGAGGCTCTTCCACCTGATGCACAAAACTCTCCCTTTCATCTGCACTGTGGGCTGCTTCTTCATTTTTGTCTTCACAAAAGCATCCTCACAGTTTTTGAGAAAGATATTTCACTTCTATTCCATCTATAGGCCTTAAGATAACTAAGGGGTTTTTTTGCCAAAGACTGAGTCTTTAGAAGCGTTTCATTATCTCGCTGTTCTCGACAACTACGGGTGATGCTAAAAGCAGCAGATTAAAGTCAACAATCTTTGCTGCTGAAACCCCTGAATTTCTGACATTTTCTGAGAGTTATGTTTTCTCTATTTGCATACTCTATTATCTGTTTTGTTTGACACTTGCAGCTATGATACTGCTTATGCATTAATCACTCCTGTGAAGACTTCACATGTGAGGTGTTGTATAATCTACCACCCGCAACTGAAGGCTTTCTCTTCGTACCACATTCATCATGTCATAACCAGTGACTATCTGGTTAAGTCTGAGAAACCATAATTAATACCGCTGCACATTTTTTTTTCTTACTTTTTTATGTAGCAAATAAATTCCTATCAGACAACGGGTAAACGTTGTGAAAAAAGTTCACCAGAGCATTTTCTACAGAAGGCTGTTTTCAAAAATGAAATATGCCACCTTGTTGTTCCTTCTTGAAATTATACCAAAGTTGTTTTGCTACTGAATTTATGAAATATGTGAGCCACATGGAGTATCAACACTCAAATAAGCAGAATGCCGTATTTCCCAGCTGACAGTAAATCAACAACTTCACTGGCAAATTTAAAAATGAGACCTGGAATTATTTTTAAAAGAGTTCTGGTCATTTTTGTACAAATATTTTTCTACAGTAATGAGCAAATATTTACTTGCTGTGTCTTTCAGGTAAGTTATTAGTACTTAAAGGCAGAAAACACAGCTTTACCAGATACTTTAAAACCAGAAAAAAAAATCTAAGTTAATTAAAACCACTAATCTCAAATAATCTCATAGCAACTAGTCCTAGCTGACCTCAAGAAGGTGGACCCCATGGATAGCCTGACCCCACAGAGTGCTTTCTTTTATTCTGCTAATTTTCTCTTGTGAGGGAAAAAACTGTAGAGGTGCTACCAATTGAAGTGTTACCATCAATGTTGCCCTACCATGTATGAATCGACTAATGTTTACTGCCGAGAGCCCCACTGTATGTGACCCACAGGAATGTTCTGGGCTTCCTGCTGCAGTAGGGGGTTCATTAGACCAGTCCCAGGTAAAGCACATCTTTTTGGGACATGCCCCATCTTGATTTCAGTTCTCTGGTACAGAAAACCAATCGCCTCCCATAGTACATTATTTAAATGGTAAATTTCTATCACTGTTAAAAATGCATGCTTTGTTTCCAGTCTGATTTTATACAGCTGTAATTTCTCAATGTTGGATGTTTTAATGCTTTCTTTTTTTTTTTTTTTTTTTGTAGCACAGTGAAGAGACTTCTACTAGGAGATATGCAATATGCAGGAATTTATAAAACCTTGATCAAGTTACATCTTAATCAGCTCCTCTACATATCCTTTCTGTTGTCTTTCTGATGACAAAAGAGTGGAGCAGACATCAGAAGTAAGGAAAGAGAAACATGATGTCCCGGAGCCATGGATGGAATAAATCATCATAATTCTACCGAACACAATAAAGTTATGCCGACTGACATCAGCTGAAGATTTGGCTGTGCATCTCAGTAGTTAGGCCGTTTGACAAAACATACACTAACTATTGTAACCTTTTGCCACACAAGCCTTATTTCAGTGAGAAAATCCAGCTTGTAAAAGACGGTGAGTTTTTTTTTTTTTAATACAAAGTTGCTTAATAAGAGAAAAAAATACTTTAATGCAACGTGTTCTATGACCTTAGCTTTATGATTTTGTGGTTCTGATGGCAATAACTCACTGCAATAATATTTGGGGTAGCAGCAGGTCTGTGTAGCATAACAGTAAATTTTGATGTAAACTGAAGACCGGAGCCTGGTAATGAGGCACAAATGTGAAGTATTCACCAGAGACTAAAAGTATCTCCTACCACTGACATGCAATACAGGCTAGAAAAAAGTATCCAAGCATGATTCAAATCTTACCAGTTAGGTTAGAAGGGGGAAATCTTTTGTATTGTTATGAAAGTTATTCATCTTGTTCACCAGAAATAAAAAATTTCTCTTTGACTCAGTAGTTTGCACGTTTAAAGGTGCCAAAAAAAATCAACTGTATAGGTCAGCCTCAAGATCAGATATGAATACTGGGTTTTAACTAATATGTATGAAAGCAGTTAAACAAAATCTCTTAAATACATCCCAGCTACAGCAACAATGATCTCCAGTATTGGATTTATTAGCAACTGTGTACTGTGAATAAGATATACGAGCTTCATTCTACCTGAGATAAAAATGAAAATAATAATAATAAAAAAAGCAGCTGTCTGCTTTCTTCATTGTTATACAGCGCCACATTTTGTTTAAGGTATTGCTCTCTCATGGGCTGCATATATAAAAAATATAATTCATGAAAAAGTAAAATGTAATTGTTCAGGCTTTGATGAATTGAGGCATAATGTTAAATAATTATTCATTGCCTTTATTCTTCTGTCAAAGTGGGCAAAAAAAAAGCTTTTTATTGCTTTGCTTTATATAAGGACATGGGCCTTTGTGACATGCATTTTATTTTAAACTAATGCTTCTATTATTCCACATCTGAATAATTATAGCTGACATCATCTACTCTTCGATGTCCTAGAAGATCTTTAGCTCTAGTCCACTGTTACATATTTTATGCATTACATGAAATAAAACACCTCAAGATTTTGAAAATATTTATTTTAAAAACAGCAATGAAATTGTCTGTAATCACATCTTCTGCTCTGCTTTGAAAGCAGCATTATTCAATATGCCAGTGGTCTTTTCCATAAGAACAACATATTAGAAATTCATGCTGCTCTAATATATCTGAATTCATTGATGTACTGCACTCCCTATAGACCTAAAGAAACATTTTTGCTTCAGTTTCGTATGTCCTGCACATTACCTACTGATGTGGTGGTTGTCAAAACAGTTGTACAGTAGCCTTTGAATTCAAAGTGTGCCTTGACTGTATACTAAAAATGACAATAAACTTAAGTATATACATTATGCTGGCTTTTGTTGCCAGCACAAGTAGAGCATTTGGGAAATAAATCCCCTGATTTTATTGCCTTTTAACATCTTTTCCACTTTAAACTTCAAACCCAGAAATTTGAAGCATTCCAAGAAACTGAAATCTCTTTTATTTCTTTCTTGTAAATTTTCTATAGTATATCATCATGAACCACATTTTCAGAAAGATCAGCACAAGATTATAAAGGAAAGCATTCCAAAAATAGGGTTTTTTTCTTCTATGCAGTGTGATTTTTAACCTTGGTTTCTAGGGGAAAAAAGCAATCATCTATAGGATACACTAAAGAAGCTGAAATGTCTATAATTTTCTTGATAAAATGAACACACAGTAAAACTCATTTTATAGAAGACATCCAAAAGGATTTTTACAGATAAACCCACAGTCTCATAGGATGGTATACACACACATTTATTTGCAAATGTTAGAGGGCTATTTCTTGTGGTCTTTGGAATATTTCAGGAAAAGTCATGCAAACAGAGAAATGCTAACAGGTCAGGACCCAATTGGAACTGAAACAAACCTACACAAAGCTACCTCGGCTGCAGTAAATCAGGAAGGGATCCTTTTTTCATCCTATAGAAACAAACATGCCTAGAGGACCATCAGTACACCTTCATTAAACAGGTATACCTAATGGAATACACTTAAGAAGCAGGAATAGAAGCCATATCCATTTTGAAGGAGGACTTTAGAGAGCTCCCACATGGAGCCCACCATGTTGGGGATAGACTGTGTGTCCACACCACCATGTGTCACATCCTGCACAAATTCTATAGACTTCTGAACCCCCAGTATCCAGACACAATGAGTATCTAATGAAGTTTGTACGTGATAGCACGGTATAAATTACTGTGCGTGTGCATATATGTGTGTGTATATGTATGTATACACATAGGGCCAGAAAAATGATTAGGGGGGTGGAGCACCTCTGCTACGAGGACAGGCTGAGGGAGCTGGGGTTGTTCAGCCTGGAGAAGAGGAGGCTCCTGGGAGATCTAATAGCGGCTTTCCAGTACTTGAGGGAGGCCTACAGGAAAGCTGGGGAGAGTCTGTTCCCAAAGGCCAGCAATGACAGAACAAGGGCTAACCGGTATAAACTGGAGAAGAGCAGATTTAGATTAGACATTAGGAACAAGTTCTTTCCAATGAGGGTGGTGGAGCACTTGAACAGGTTGCCCAGGGAGGTGATTGAGGCCCCTTCCCTGGAGACATTCAAGGTGAAGCTCAATGAAGCCCTGGGCAACCTGGTCTAGTTGGAGGTGTCCCTGTGACTGCAGGGGTGTCGGACTAGATGACCTTTGAAGGTCCCTTACAGCCCAGATGATTCTATGATTCTAAACAGAAAACAGAAATACACAAACATAGAAGCCAATATATGAACTGACAGCAGAATAATGAGAAAGAGAAAAAATTAGTGATTTTTTTTTTTTTTAAAGCAGTGAGGATGAAATGGGAAGTCAAATCAATCAAAAAAAACTTCAAAGACGTCTAATTCCAAATTTAAGTATCAGACACAGTAAATGGCAATGGGAAATTTTCACCTCCCAGCATTGTAAAATTTTTCAGAAAGAATTCTCACAGTGTAAAACGTCTGTAAGAAGCTGATCCCTAATAAGAATTCACTGAGCTGGTAGTGGGCTCTTATTGTCTGTGTTTAAGCACTTCCACATAGGAGAATTCTTACAGAGCTTGGGGCAAATCCTGCAATCCTTACTCAAAGGGATTTCATCCGCAGCTTTGAGGGAGTGCTGCACAGTATGAAACCAGGGCTTCTAATGGAGAGAGTTTTGAAGGGTTTTTAGGTGCAGCCTCAATTTCCAATCTGTCCAAAACCACAGAAATCTTCATCTGAAAACACCTAGTAGTTGAGATGAAAGAAAAATGCTACAATCAGTGTATAACTTATTTTCTTATTTTGTTTCTGAGCTCACTGTGTTTCCTTGCTTCTGTTTGGCTAGCATTAATTAATGCTTTTTCTAAAACACACCAACTGAAAACCACTCACTAGTTCTAACACAGACAAAAAGGGAGGTATTATGGCTGAAAAACCAACATAGGTTAAAAACTGGCTAAAAGGAAGGATATTGAAAGATAAAAAAAAAATAAATATACCAAATTCAATCAGAGGCACGCTGCACTGCAGCTGAATTTGTCCCAATATAAGTAAAATTTGCTGAAGATGTGAAATTAATTAGGGATAGAGAACAGCCAACAGATTTGTTTCTAAGAATAATTTTTCTAAAAATGCTCATTAGTGCCCTGAAAAATGAAGTGAGATACATGGTTTCCAAATACACTAAGTGGTAGTTGATATACCAGAAATTATATGGCACCAACGGTTTAGATAGTTTGAACAAACTTACACATTATTTTCTGTGTGAAGCAATATAAAAGTGATTTAGGCAAGTACTTGTTAAAAGGATCAGAGTTTGATGAGATATAGTAAAAAGGAAACTTAGAGATGAGTAATAGCAAGAGAAAAGAGTCATACTGAAGGAAAAAATGTAAAAGGTTCTGGATTAGAGAGAAGAGCTTCAAAGCTAAGTAAAGAATGCTAACTCTATAAAATCCTTTCTTTTTTCACCAATGGAAAGCCAAAAGGACAATGGGGCCATTCTATTCACTGAAGAAGTCACTGAATTCACTGAAGAATTAACTTAAATTATCTCATCTCCCTCAAGTTAATTCCTCTCAAGTTATCAAATTCAAATCAGTGGAAGTAAACTTCCAAACAGTGTTTGAACCATACAAAATCATGGTGTTAGCATCCTATCAGTTGTACTAACGTGAGACATAGCTTAATCTCCTTGACAGACAAACCAGCTTGAGTTAAAATTATTGCTAGTTAAGAGGTCCTCTTGTGTGCAAAGAGCATGCAAGTTAGGGATAACAGTTGACTTAGCCCATGATGCTTCAAGGATCATGCTTTATTTATGGAATGAATCCTCAGAAATTACTGTTAAAATTTAGAGCATATTTTCTTGACGTCTGATTTTCATTTTTTCTGATTTTCACTAAGTCACAATAGCAAAATTGCCTACTTATATTATTCAGCTCTTTTTTTATTTGCCCTGGATGCAATAACTCACTGTGATGATCTACAAACTCTCAAGACCCTTTGTTCAGAGCTTGTTGCAAGAGGTTAATGTGGAACATCAGAGCTTAAAAGAATGCATAGTTTTGAGCCATAGCCGTGGCTCAAAAGAGGTCAATTCAGTGAAATACTGCTTGTCTTGACTGGAGTGCAGAGCCTTCCTTTTACTTTTTCAACTCCTTCCATAGTTCTGATTTTTAGAACCCCACACAAGATTTAGCTCGTGCTCTATAATGCATGCCATCAGCTTTGTAGAAACGCAAGCAAAATTCAAAACATTTCCACAAAGCATATATATATCTCTATATGAAAATTTGCCTCTCCTCCCTCCCTCCCTTCCCCCCCCACCCCATTATTGAACATAACCCTGGGGTCAGATTCTGACCTCAAACACAAAGCCTGCAACATCGTAGTAAATCAATAACAACTAAGCAGCACGTAAGTAGCCAAAGCTCCCCCCTCCCTGCAGTACTGCTTGTTGGACATCCTCAGAGGGAATGCAGAGCTCCTCGAAACCAAGGCAGCTTTATTTTAATTAAGTTGAAATGAAGCCTTGTGACAAGGCTTTTTGTTGTTGTTGTTGTTGTTGTTGTTGTTGTAAACTAACTGTTTTCTGGCCTACATGGCCCTCCAGCCCCTGGCTCTGGGGCTGTTAGTCTCAGGGGTTGAATGGGGAGCTGAGCCTCAGCCCCCAAAAACCTCCATATGCTGCCTCAGCTCCCATGCTCCCAGCAATGATTTATTTTCATCTCTTTTAGGTAATGTGATGAGGAGCTAGCAAGCTGGAAGCCTAAACAGCCTCAGTCCCTAAGAGCAGAGCCTCCCAGCTGGGACACAGGGGCCCAAGCCTCTGATCCCTCAGTGAGAAGCCCAAACCCTTGGATGTCTAGGAACACCAGATCCTCAACGTCACCTGTCTGGATCTGCAGTTCCTGGGAAGTTCATCTAGCAGAGTGCCTGAAGTCCACTGAGCCCCACACAGTGCCAGGTCCCATCCTCTTCCATGGGATTTTAAGACTAGAATTGTACATCGATGGGAAATAATGTCCTCTTTCGTACAATGATCTTGTCTGGAGCTGCTATACAAGTGTACTAATTATTTGTAGAGCCCACTTGAAAATATAACATGTAAAGTAGCTCTGCAGTTGTTGCAAGCAATTTAACATTCAAAGAAGTGATTTATAATATCAGGCTTCCCAAGATTACAACCATAATGACTATCTGACAGACTTTATAAGCAAATCGCCCAGTCATTTCAATTGGATTCTGTCTGGCTAAGGACTGGGAACTGTAAAAAGGCTGTAAGATTTGGCCTAGAATCAGAAATAACATTTGCTGTTTTCCAAACGTGCAATAAACAAGAAAGGAGATATTAAATTTTTGTACATCTCTCAGCACATGCAAATGAGAATGGAAAGAGCCTCATCAGACAAACACGGAACAACAGCCATCTGGATCCAAACCCTGCTCCAGTGGAAGTCAAAGCCTTGAGCCTCCTTTTGTCATTATTTACATCCATGTAAAGGGGGAGTAATTCTACTCAAGGGGGTGGGTAACACCCTGGCTTTAAGGAACTCAGCTGTAAAACCCCCAATGCCTGGGATTGGGGGAAGATTTCACAGAGAGAGCATGATGTGAAAAAAGCTCACTCCATGACTTGAGCAGTGCTGGAGCTGGCCCCCTCGGAGGATTTCAAACAGGTCTGTATTTCCACGATTTCACAACTGAAAGCAGAATGGAAGGGAAAGACAGACTAAAAAATGCTTACCACAGAGAGGGAATTGGAAAGCAGTGTCCCGTCTTGGCCAAGCATATTGGAAACGGTAATTTCAGGTAGATCCATGTTCTGTGGGTGGAATGGAAGGAGGCCATTGTGGTTCATAGGGTGACACAGGGAGTGGTACCCAGACTCTATCTCATTCAAGTGCACCAGGGAGTGGTCAGGCAATGATGGAGGAGTGATAGGAGGTATGTTAAAATCTTCACTTTCAAGACTTGGGCCAGGAAAAGACTGGAAAAAAACAACAACAGAAAGTGT
>BJBW01000707.1:65000-70434 GCA_004320125.1 Scolopax mira | reverse complement strand
CTCTGTATGAGGATGGATATAAAAACCTAAATCAGACCACCAACAGTGTTACATATTTTCAATGAGCTGCTGAACACAGAACTTACTCTGGTGCACATTGCCATGGTTTGCGTTGCTTTGCTTGTTTCCCACCAAGGTTTACACCTCTGTTACCAAATATCTCAGCATGAAACAGAACAGGAAAGGTAGACTGCAAAAGCCAAAGGAAAATCCCAAAGAACGAAAACAACAGGACAGAGAAGTGAAAAGGTCTGGCAGTGCCATTGCCATCCTTTGGTGCGAGGACTTTGGCTCTGTGCATGTTTTCTAGTTGTGTTTCTCACCTCTGGTACAGGAATTTGCTCTACCTTTGCCTCCTTAATGGGAAGTTGGTGTGAGCACTGCCATTGTAAGTCGTATTTACCCCTGCTTTTAGAAGCCAGGACGCATCCATCAGCTGAGACATTTCCAAGGAAGGAAATGCATACAGCAAAAATAGACCCACTCTAAATATTATACATGTCATATTTACTCAACCACAATGTATAAACTGCAAAACCAAATAAAAGTATTATGGACACTGTATACACGATTTGTTAACTACTATTAAATCAATGATGAAAAGAAAGGTGTCTAAAGTGAGCTTAAGGTCTGACACGATAACAACAAAGGAGGAACAGAAATGAAGGACAACAGACACAATGCTCCTTTGGACCAGCACTATCCCCCACAAGCACACTTAGATTTGGTTACTCTAATCTAGATGTGTTTAGAGTCATGTAAATTACAGATGTAAATCCCCAGGAGGGATTCATGAGCTGTGAAAAGAGGACATTTTGTGTTCAATACTGTCTTTTCTACTGTCCCAAAAGACTGATGAACTCCAAAGAGTTTTCTCTCCCATGATTTTGGAGGTACAAAGAAATGTTAACTCAACATTTGTTTCTTTCTCTCTCTTTCATTATGCTACAGTGAAAATACCTTGTGCTGCATCTTTGCTGAACCAAGATGTCTCAGCACCTTTTAGAGGAGGAAGAGAGAACTACCCTACTACTCTCCTTATAGATAATGTTATCTATATTATATGGGCTAAGCATTTTAAATAGAAGGTTGCTCTCTGATTATTTAAAAAGACCACAAAACACACCATGGTCATTGCTTGAAAACCAGCTAGAGTGTCTTTGATCCCACATCAGCATCTACTACACTTAAAGGAGCTCCTTAAAGTAGTAGGATTACTGTAGCAAAAGCAATAATAAGACCCCAAAACAGCACATAATTCAAGCACTAGTACTGCCTATAATGTTTTTTCCTCTCTTTCTTCTTTCATTTTTAAAACATAAACTATTTTACTACTTCAATAAAGCTAGGCAGAATCCAAGCCATATGCTAATGGTGTGGATAGATATTTGAAAGCATCTGCAGATCAGGCTATTCACCTGACGGTTTCAGCCAATTTGGTAATTCCATACTTGGTAAGTGTGTATGTAACATTTACAGACACAGCTTCCTCAGGGAAGTTACTTCAACAGTGCTGTGACAGTGCTCCAGCTCGTCTTGTTCAGGAGCATGGCTTAGATGCTTGTAATGACTTGGCACACTGGCACATCGTAAATCAAAAGTCATATATACATACGACATACATATATATATATACATTTGCAGCAAGCCCAACATATCCCAGAAAGCAGGCTGCTGCATCTGCACTAGATGGAAGGAGTGAGGAATAGAACATGTGTTTGTCCTGCCACTACAGGCTTCAAAGTCCTACTTTCCTGACATCTCTTGCGTGACATTGGGAAAGCTTTCTCAGGGAACGACCTGGAGTCCCCTTGGTGCAAGTGATCCAATGGGCTCTCCCAGAATATCATGTTGTTACCTTCTTCCCCAAAAAGACATTTAAGGGAACTCCAGCACAAGGCCAGGCCCTGAGGTTTTCCCTTCAGCAAGTGCTCCTACTCCCAGGCCAGTCATCATCCTGTCCTCACCCCTGGACTTCAAGCACCTCTTCTTCCAACCCAAGCCATTTCTCCGGAACTTCTAATGAAAACAGTTATATACCATCAAAAGCATTAGGGAAGGCTACACTCCCTGTATCCAGTTACAACTCATAAGTACAGCTCACATGTATTAATAATAAATGGTAGCCTGTTCCTTCAGCTCTGTCAGTTTTTTCTTGGGAGAGGACAGAAACATTAGGGTCTCCCCTGCCTCCCAAGGGTTTTTTTCCTTTGTAGTTCACTTTACTATGAGCAGGGCTTTCTCTCTTCAGACAGACATGGAATCACTCCTTTTCATTCCACTGGTGGCAGAAACACTAGCAAGCCCGACTTTTCACTTTTGAATCAAAAAAGAGTAGCAGTAAATGCTTTATTTACTTTACCACAGAGCTGCTAGGAACTTTGCCAGTGGTTTCGCTTTCATCTCATCACTGTGGGAGTGGATGAGGTATTTATCAGCTCTTCAGTTTAGGCGAGCTTCCTGGACCTTTATTACATTCCAGAGAGAAAGCCTTCTGCAAAGTAACACCATTAAACCCACTGCATAGCACTGAACAGACACAGGCTTTAATTTCACTTTACTCTAAAGAGGATTTTCATTACACATGTATTTATTATAAGAATATTTCAGTGTATTTCAGATGGGAGCTACAGAGCGGGAATCTCGGAAGGGAGCATCCTTAAATTTGGGCTATTTACAGACCTAAAATTATGAAAAAGCGAGGATGTCTTCCCATATCTAAAGGACGATATTCTAGGTTTCTGGTTAAATATTTGTGACATTTCTGCCTCAAATGATGGAAACTTCATAAAGCAGATGATCTTTGAGATGCACACTCTGAGATCAAGAGACCTCATTATCTATGCTACCCTAGGCTATAATTTTATAGAAAAGCTTGCTAGAATAAAGTGATAGGGACACTTAACCCTGATTCACTGTCCAACCCAAGTCCAAGCCTTTGTTCCTGAACCATGACCTCACTGGTCCCCTTTAATTTATTTTTTATGCCACTTAGCCTTGCCAAATCCAGCCACAAGCTATGGAAGGGGGGAAAACCTGTGCAGTTCAAAAAACTATGCAGATCAACATTCCCACCTAACGGTGTCCTCTGCAAACTTACTGAGGGTGCACTCGATCCCCTCATCCAGATCATCGATAAAGATGTTAAACAGACCTGGCCCCAAGACTGAGCCCCAGGGAACACCGCTTGTAACTGGCCACCACCTCTAATTCACCCCAACTCTTTGGTCCTGGCCATCCACCCAGTTTTTTTATCCTATTCACATGGTGTGAAAATGGGAAGTTTTGGTACTTCAAACAGACTGACCACAAGAGGCAGTAAGCATTCAAACATCCAATGTAAGTCCCTGTGGAAAGAGCAGTATTGTCGCTGTAGTACAGCACAGAAGACAACACACATGAAGTAAGTTTAATCCACGAGCTCAGCGGTTGTGTCAGTCACCGTACATATACTGAACAGAATCTGGTGTTAGCAACAGTTCTTTAAAATTGGGAATTCGCCTATAGATATTTCATTTAAATGAAATGAATGGTACTGCCAACTATGTAGAGCGTGTCTTAATTTTTCATTTGCACCAAGGCTTCTGCATCTGAACTGTGGAAAGATGCCAGTTTTTAAAAGATAGATGCTTCAGGCTGTCTCCTCTTCTATTATTGAACACATTGTTACATAACTGAAATACTTATGAATCGAGACTAATGTAAAAACAATGAGCTCATTAGAAGAGGAAAAAGAGCCACATACCTTATGCACATTTGAAAGTTAGGATAATATATTTGACAGCAGATATTTCTAAAAGTTTTAATAGGATCAACCTTATCTCTAATTTCTAAATGGAGGACCTTCAGAAGCAAGTGTTTTTCAGCTTCTTTTGTCTCTGCATGAACAAGACTTGATAGCTCGAGACTATAATGCATTACTGTGGAAACCTTCGGTCTCTTACATAAATCATCTTAACACTCAGCAAGAATTGTCCAACAGTGCCATTGATATGTTCAAGTCAATGATCCTGCAAACATTTTTTTTGTGTTTCTTCATATGGTAGACAACAGCAATAAATCATATTCATTTAAAACACACACAATATACTAATTTATCATGCAACAGCTATCAAAAATATATTACAGGGGAAGGTATAACTTTTTTCTATTGTGTTAATCAATTTCTCTAATTTACATTAGGTAAAGGGCAAAGCCTCAAGCAAAACATTAATTTTCCAGTACCAGATGAATTCTATTTTCAAGAAGGAGAACGTGCTGACAATGATATTATTGATTTGAAACAATCACAATTTCAAAGTTAACAGAATTATGTAAAAGAGTAGACTCTTTCTTTATTCCACTCGAGAGTCTTTTCATTAATTACATTAATTTTATACATATACTATAGCAGTTTGCTGGGAAACATGTTTCCAATTAAAATTTTAAATTGAAATACATTTTAAAGATGAAAATAAGAAGAAGCACAAATATCATAACAGATTACAAGATTTGGGCTTTGGAAACACCAATATTATAATCAGCAGGCTTAAACTTCCCTTCAGACGAAGACACAGCTGTGCATTTTTCCTATTTAGAAAGTTTGAGTAAACTTAGAAGTGAAAGTCTTTTTTATTTTTTTTGAATTGCTGTTCCACTTCCTAGGAAAACTCAAGAGCTCTAGGCACGCATGGCGCATTCTGAGACCTCCAACTTGGAGTCTCATTCTGCTCACCTGAGCCACCCTCCCACTGGGGATCCAAGCGTGGTTGTTGTTTGACATACTTTTCACTGTTCTCTCCTGAAAAGTAAAGCATTTGGTCCCCCCTGGTGTGTGACAGTCCCTAATGGTGTAACGCCATAGAGCAGCACTGGGGGTGCTTTAGCAGGACCCCTGCATAACACAGCTCCAGCTTGTCCAGCGTTTTAGGGATGGTGAAAGGAGAGGGAGACTTTCACCTCTACCATGCTACCTCCTAAAGACAAGTAGAGCAGCTCCCTCCCCTCAGAGCTACTGCTTCAGGCTGTTTAAAGATGACTATTATTATTATTATTATTGTTGTTGTTGTTGTTGTTGTTATTATTATTATTTCAATTAAAACTAAGATTCTTAAGGTAACTTGGGATCCTATTTGACAGGTTTTGGTCCATACTACACAGTAGGCAGTACCACCTATGACATAATCTTGAACTTAATGCTACAAGATATACTTCTATAAATTAGTCACTACATTTGCTAAATATTCTTTTTCAACTGGAGATAAAAAGCGTATTAAAAACTAAAACACTTTTTAAAGACCCTCTCTGCAAAACATACCTAAATTATGCTCACTACAAAGCTCTGGATAATAAAACCAGCAATATGCATATTCAACAAGCAGAATTTAACTTAAAAAAATAGGAGTCACATATTCACAAATCTTGCTGCTTGAAAATATAGATGATACACCACATT
>BJBW01000707.1:0-62500 GCA_004320125.1 Scolopax mira | reverse complement strand
CCAAGGGTCTTTTCCAACCTAGATGATTCTATGAAAATGAATTGGAGCAAAGGAGGGTACAGTTATTTCATCTGAGTTATGTCTTTTCTGTGAACTTTGAAAAAGCTTTGAAATAGGGGTCAACAGGCCATAATTTTTACTTTTTAAATAAAAGTTGAGACATTTGATTACAAAAAAAAATATCCCTGAATATATATATACACATGTATATATATATGTATGTGCATGTGCATACATTTTGCATAAAAGCTAAAGACATTCATACATGCTTGTATAAAACACCCTGCTGAGAAGGACTTGGGGATACTGGTGAATGACAAATTGTTCATGAGCCAGCAACAGGTACTTACAGATCAGAAAGCCCCTCGTATCCTGGGCTGCATCAAAAGAAGCATGGCCAGCAGGCTGAGGAAGGTGATTCTGCCCCTCTGCTCTGCTCTGCTCTGCTCTCATGAGACCCTACATGGAGTCTCCAACACAAGAAGGACATAAATCTGTTGGAGCAGGTCCAGAGGAAGGCCACAAAAATGGTCAGACGGCTGGAGCACCTCTTCTATGAGGACAGGCTGAGAGTTGGAGGAGAGAGGGCACCAGGGAGACCTTACTGCAGCCTCTCTATATATAAAGGGGGCTCATAAGAAAGATGGAAAAAGGATTTTTCCCAAGGCATGTAGTGACAGGACATGAGATAACAGCAGTTTTAAACTGAGAAAAGGTAAATTTAGATTGTATACAGGAAGACTTCACTAGATTGGACGCAGGACGAAGTTCTTCACAGTGAGAGTGGTGAGACAATGGAACAGGTTGCCCAGAGAACTTGTGGATGCCCCACCATTGGATGTGTTCAAGGTCAGGTTGGATGGGTCTTTGATCAACCCTGATTTAGTGAAAGATGTCCCTGTCTATGGCAGGGGATTGGACTAGGTGATATTTAAAGATGCCTTCCAACTCAAACCATTCTATGATTCTTTTATAGCTTTATAGCTATAAAAGAGTGGGCATTGCCCACTCTCCGAGAAGCAGCCTCACAGCTAATGAGTAAAGGCTTTCCAGTTTTTGGGCAGAATTGCCCTGGATTTCATGGGACTATACTGGACCACTTAGTGATTCTCCATCTAAGAATGCTGCTTTTCCTGAATCCTTTCCAAGGAGGCAACTTCTGCCTCACTCTGCTGACTGACTCTGGCCCTAGAAGAGCAACAAGAGAGAAGAGCTGGCATACAGTACCCTGAAATTCTAGACTACCTTCAGGAAAGGATCAACAGGAGCAAGGGAAGGCAGCTGTTACGTGGCATTTATCCACCCCTACTTCACGTGAGTAATAGCTATCCCATTAATACTGTAAGTAATTAGAGTATAACCATGAAATAAGAAGTTAGGAATATATCTACGACCATGTGCATACGGCAACAAAAAGCAGGGGAACCCTTTACTTTTCTATTAACACGGAAAAGTCTCTCTGTTGGATGCCATTTTATCCCATTTTACCCTGGAGCTGTACAAGACAAAACAGTTTTGACACCCATGGTGCCCACTGTAACAAAGAGTGTGCATACATATCTTATACAGATTCCCCCCAGCAAAGCTCTGGGAGGGAGGAAAACACCATCTCTGTGCATGCAGCATTCCTTCCTCTACCTCTCTTTTCTTCACACTGGGGAAAGGGGGTTACTGCCCCAAAATATCAGCTCTGGCCCCTTTCTCCTCCCTTCCCTTTGGATCGTGCAGGGGATTCGACAGCTGGATTCATTACCCTTAACATTTATCAGGCCTCAGGAAGGTCACAAATGTTTGCAATACTCTATGCAACAGAGTCCTGAATTACCTTCTGTATTGTGACTATGAAGAAATGTAAAATAAACAATATAATTTTCTACTGTGCTGTGCGTGCTCCACAAATTACAGGAGGAGGAATTACATGAAGAACAATTCATCTCCAAGATTCCAATTATAGGTGTGGGGAGAAAACAATATATTTGTGAGAATTTGAAATGCAGAGCAGTTGGCATAGTTTTATTTTAAAATGATAAATATTTTCAGATTGAAGTGCAATTAGTAGTGAAAATGTCATGTAGTTTTACTATGTATGTTTGTTAATATGGCTGGCACAACTCATTTAAGAGATGCCTGCAGTGCAGAGTCCTGTACTACATATATCATAAGCAAAAATACAGTACTTACACGTATATATAAAATGTACACAGAGACAACATTGCCAAACAGCCTTTTGGGACAGTCTAAAAGAATATCATTAATTTTTACTGTATACTTACACTTCTGGCTCGGTTCCAGCACTGGCTTTCTGTAAAAATCATTTCAAGTATAGAATTATGCTATTTGCTTGCAGCAACATCACAGGAACAGTAGTGAGCCATATGTTGCTACTTAGCAACTTAGTCTATAAGTCCCAAAGCATGTACTGATTTGAAAATTGAACAGAAATGATAATTGTTGAGGGATGCTGTGAGGCAACTTGTCTTGGATTACCAAACTATGCAGATGTTTGATGTTATATAGCAAAAGGAACAAAACTATATTTTTCCTGTCCAATGGCTGAGCTTTTATTTATGTTAGCCTAAAGGGGCCAAGTTGATTAAAACCCTTAAAATAATACAAGGTGATGTTTTTCTGGATATGAACACTTTGCAGTAAACAGAGAGAACTGAAGTGCTATTTCAGCTTTTTCAGGGCAATTGAAACATTTCTGATGTCTAAATTTTATTTTCTTCTGCAACACAGTTTATTTTATAGTCTTCAAATTTCTTGAAATGGTGGATTCTAAGAACAGTTAGAGGGAAAAGGGAAAACAAGTAAAACTAACTTCTCAGGGTTAGATCTAAAGCAAGGATGTGAGCATGTCAGGGTGCATCAGGACCCCTAAAAACGTGCCTCTACAGCCACATAATCCAGAAGATAGCCTATTGGAACGCCCTGGTCTTTGGTGCTTTATACCATGACTCAGTTTGCCAACCTATATCTCCCAAATAAGCTATGTCAGACTCCAGAATTAGAAAATGATGCTCATGTCTAACTCAGTCAGCATGATCAGAGCTCAAATAAAAGTTTCTGATAGGATTGTGCATCCTCTAACATGTGGGATTCGTATTTTAGCTAACAGATGTGAATCCATCAAGGAAAGTAGAGAAATGAATCTGCTCCTCATTCTGACAGGATTCAAACCCTCATTCGTGATCTTGCAAAGGAACAGTTATTTGGGATGGGAGGGAGCCTGCACTCCTCCTGCTGAAGTCATGCAACTTCAAGGCTTGTAAGGATAGATGCAAAATGGACACAGGAGAAAACTCTATGGATTAAGTGACTAGGCTTTCATCTGGGAGAGAACATTTTCTCATCTCTTCTTACAGGATTATTTGTTTTATATCCAGAAGGAGCAAGGGGAAAATGAACAAACAGCCCTGAAAAAAGCAGAAAATACAGCCACATCCTTTCCCCTTACTCTCCCTCCCCAGTAACCTACACAATCTGGTATGTGTTGTTTTCAGAGCAGTGAATATCGTATGCTATCCAGTTTTAAAAAGCAGATTGGGTGTGGAGGTGGCACTCAGCTCACCAACTTCAGGTGACCACCGAATATTTATGCCTGAGATAAGATCAGTGCCCCATTCCAGCCATGAAGACCTCACTAATACTGTCAATGGAGAGCTGCTTAGCTCCTCTGAGGAACGGCTAGCAGCAACCTACACCAGGAACAGGTTCAGGACTCTCATAGTCCCAGTTCTTCCCTAAACAAGAGAGGGGCAGGATTTCCAACGCATCCCCAGCTTCCTGTTCCTAGCGTGATTTCTTGTCTCCCATTTTTAAATGTAGTCATTGTCACAGGCGTTCATATATATTCATCTAAAAACCCCACTGCAACGGTGTACGCACTAGGAGAGAATCACAGCAAGGGAAAGGAGAAGGCAACACCACAAGGCTGATGGCTTCTCTCAAAACAGGCACAGGAGATTCCTTGACCGATGTACATTCTGTAATAACTTAAACCACTGAGCCTGGCAGTTGAGCTACCTCTTGCCACATGGATGCCCCAGCAAACGGCAGAGTTTTGACACCTGCCTATGGGTTTTGAACTCCAACCGGGAGCCAGACACCCAAGAAGTCACCCTTCACAATAGCACTTTCTTGGTTCCAGTAAGCATTCAGGGTTTTCTGTCATTTTTGAATCTGGAAATGTCACATTTAATAGATTTTTTTTTTCCTTGAAGACAAAATCATTTGCAATTAAAATATCTAGGCCTAGATCTTTAAAGGTACTTTAAGCACCTTACTTCCACTGAAAACAGTGAGAGATGCATAAATATCTCTGAGGATCTGGGCCTTGTTAGCACATGTAGAAAGCACATAAAAGATTAAAACTTATACTCTTAATTTTTCAATATGCCATTTAAATTATTTAAACTACATGCATACACAGTACAAAAATATCAACAGAAGAAAAATAATTCTGATGTATAATGTGGATTTGCAATTCTTTATTCAAAACTATTTAAGACAGACATAATGATTCTCCGAAAGGTAGCAGCTGCCTTATAACAGCAATCATTCACAGAGTTTGTATTCCTACTGTTTCAAACAAATTCAATTAGCCCTTGCACTTCAAAACCCTTAAGGCAGAAATGAGATGATACTAGGCTGCTTTAATCTAATAGTAATACTAAAACTTGTCAGTACAGTTTTTGGATTAATGGTTAGAGAAAAATTAATAATATAATTTTTCATTTTTTAATCAAACAGTTCTAGTCTAAACTACCTCTGGATCTTGGAGGGTTCTTAGCTGACTAAGTTCAATCATGCACAAATCCTAAATGTAAAGTACAGCTGCTCTCTAATGGTACTTCAGAATAACTTTAACAGAAGAATGGGAAGCAACATGGTGGAACATTTTAAAGACCTTTTTGATTGAACAATGTAGCTCACCTGATACAACGTCCTGCTTCCCTGCCCCCAAAGGAAGCTGTACACCTGAAGAACACAACTTCATAAGACATTTAGCTTTGACCATACTGCCTCTTTCCAAATCTGTTGATTCCTAAATTACATCCTGCTCATCTACACGTTTCCTTCGCATGCAAACTTATTTTCCACCTAAAGAGAGCTCTTCCAATAATCCTTCTGGTCCTGTCAGGAAGAGGTATATCAGACTAGCCACTGCTGGGCCTGAGATATTGTATGACCTAGACGACAAGTCTGATTATTCAGGCCAATTTCTGACACAATCTAACTGTTCTGTACCACTAACACCATCACTTACTAACATGAAATTAAACTGACCAAAACATTTGAAGTAAATGAAAATTTCTCCCTTAGATATAGATGCAACTAAAGGCAGACAAGCCAAAAATTTCAAAACTATTTTTGCTTTTTAAGAAGTAATTAAAATCGTTCATTCTTAGACATCTATAGTATCCTAGGGTTCAAGTGGAAAGGTGAAAGATTTTTATATGTACACTTAATAACAGAATTCAGCATATAGGACTCCCCCAGACAGGAAAGGACTCAAAAAAACCTGTAAAAAATCCAAATCACATTAAACCTTTCAGGCTGCAAGCTACAGAAAACCAAGTCATTGCATTAGCCCTCCTGCTAATCATATAACACTGGCAACATTCCTCAGCCATATGATTAGTGCTAAAAATGCAATTCTTCAACTACAACTGGCCTATGAGTGATAATTAAAGCTATTTGTGACATGTGTAGCTTATAATGATTAACTTGTCTGCAGTCAGATAAACAAATAACCTGCACCTGTAAAGACTTTATTTCCTGAAGGTAAAACAACTGTTTAGGAAAGATCATGCTGGCAAAACAGCTGCTTGCATTCTGGAGAGGAAACAAGGTAGTATCTTTCAACAAACGCCAACTCTGGTGTTTTATCAGCTCTATCTCATTAACTGGAAACAAGGCTTAAATGCTTTGTTTATAAATTATGATTATTCCTGATTGCGGCAGTTACTGATAGTGCCACTCATTTGCAATGCAACTCTTTGAATCTGTTTAATTACAATTTGAAACAAGGCAGAGAAGATTAATTAACCCACCTGGCTGGCTGGCACATAGTCCTGGCTCGGCTCTGTCATACTCATATACATGTTCTCACCGTCAAACTGCAAAGGAAATAATAGTAAACATTCAGCAAACTTGAATATTTTTCTGCATTGACTGAAAAAAACAGTACCCATAAAATAATATTACAGTCTTGTAATTGTGTGTGTGCATCTTGTCTTTGATGTTCCTGTTGTCATCCTTATTGACCCTGGATGTCAGTGATTTGGAGTAATTAGCACTCTAGTAATTACAGCTAGCAAGCAAGAAATGAATGGTTTCCTTTCATCTGCAATCTGTTTTAAAACAAAATGGCTCATGTTGTGCACCATGTATACATATTACTGTTGGTCGTAATGAAGTACTAAGTGAATTGCACAGTTACTGCGAACAGGAGGATGAGAATAGAAACTGCACTAAAATGCATCTTAATGGATTCCAACTTTAGCTTTCTGAGCAGAACAAGAGTTGAAATTTCAAAACAAATTAAGCCCCATCCTATCAAAATGTTCCCCTATCAGAAAGTAGGAAATACTTTTCCAGACAGCTTTCAGACATCTGAATGTATGAAACAGTATACCTCCTGACCGTATGGTTTAAGAGGGTAGTCTGCTTGATGTGTGAATAAAGTAAGCATTCATAATCAGAATTGCAAAAATTACCTTCCTTAAATGATAAATACCACTCCTGGAAATGTCTACAAAGCTTTTTTTTTTTAATATTTGTTGCTGTTTTTCTGCCCTCAGCTGCAGTCAAGAAGTAACAGAAATGTGATAGAAAGGAGTTAATTAAAATCTGAAAGTCTACATGGAGAAAAACTGTCAGAACTGAAGCCTCATCCTGCACCAGCACAAAGAAGTATAAAATTACTGATTTCTTACATAATCTGGAAAATGTCCCCACAGAACTCTTGTCATGCCCGCTGAAGTGGCAGTGCCAACAGGGCAACTACAGTCCCAGTGCCCGCTCAGGAGGCAGGGAAAATCTTTTCAAACCTTTCAAGTAGAAATGAACAACAGCAGGAATCCCCATCCCCAGTCATCAACTTCAAATTTCCAGCTGTTACGAGGTCTGTTTGAAATAACTTTCACCTGACCCCTTCTGTGAATGCTTAGAGTGACATATGTTGGAAACGAGCCATTATTTTTGAGGACATGGCGGTATTTTTAAAAAGTCCCCTCTAGTGAGCTTGCTCCACTCCTACAGAAGGTGGCAGTGAAACATCCCATGGACGTTTCTCCATCTGTGCTGAGTTTCTCAGGATATTCCACCTGCAAGATACAGTATATTCAACCAGACCAAGGTGGCAAAGTCAAACTGTGGCTTTGGCTGTTAGCTCTACCCGTTTTTGCTGAGACAGCTGAAAAGGTTTTGGCTTCCAGCTGTTCATCCTCCTTCTCTGCCAGAGGCTACAAGTCTTGTAACAGCAGCAGTGGAAGCGCAAGCACCCACTCCTGGCACAGCAGTTGATCATCTGCCCTTCCTGGCCAGAGCAATTTACTAGATCGTCACAGCCTATCTGTCAGAAGGCCTAGTTTCATGAGAGGGAAAGGATGATGCCACAGGCACAGACCTGCTGTAGGGAACCGAGTATTTCCAAAGTTTGATGGAATAGAAGTAGTTGGATTAGTTCTTAAAACCAGGGATTGATGGTTGTTCCTTTATTGTTTCTTGTTTACACCTGCCATTTCTTTCAGCTTTCTCATTCAAGAATGTTCTTATTTATTAGCATTCAAAGTAGAGCTTTGGAGAAGAATTTTAGTGCCTGGATTGTCTGCACACTGGAAAAAATGCATTGTTTCTTCTACTCAGATGGACAGGTGAAATTCTGAAGAGAGATTTCACAGCCTGTAGTTGGAAGCCAAGCGCCCCAGTGCAAGGCCTACAGGAGCTCAACTTATTCAGCTTGTCAGACCAAAGGCTGAAAGGTGCCTTGATCACTGCGATTGGTACTTACACCCTGGAAAGATGTCTGATAGCAAGATGTCAGCCTTCCTGACAGTGGTATAATGAGATGGAGTGTTGAGAAATGGGAGTTAGAGAAATGCAGTTCTGAAATAAGACACAAGTTCCTACTTTAGATAGTAATTAAGCATTATGTCAACAACAAACTCATCATTTCTTGGACACTTTACAATGAACTTGGATATCTTTTTCAGAAACCATGCATTCCATATTGTATTATTTATGAGAAATCCAATGGATATGATAGTTACGCTGTCTGGTTACAGTAGTCAGAATCCTGAAACCCAGGATTCCTTAAGTCTCCCATTTCCCTCATTACCTTTATATATTTGCTGTACTACCTTGACAACATTGCTATAATTCAAATATTATGTTGCATACATTTAGTTGCAAAGACCATGAAGAAATTTCTTTCCTTTTCTGCATACAGGGTAGATACAGTCCAGGGTTATTTCAGTTTATTTTGCCTTCCATAATGCCTGAGCCTGTGATTTAAGAACCTTTATGAAGTATAATAGACTTTCATATAATTCCCTCTTTTGGGTGTTTGGTCATTTGCCCTTGGCTCCTGTGTGGTAATTTTTCCATGATTCTTGAAAATCTTCTTCATCATTCTGTGTGTTGTTCTGGATCATCAGCCTACCTGAGTGGTGCCTCCAGCACTGATAGCATCTTGCATCTCAGCCTTTCCTGTTTGTTGCTTGTGGCTCTCTATTTATAGCTCTGAGGTACTTTTGTTCTACCGTGGTCTGTGGGCTTAATGTGAGTATGTATCAATGAAACTGAAAAACAAAAATATACCTGATGGTAAACTTCCTGGACATTGGTCTTGGCTTTAAATAAGAAATGACCTTCTACCATGTTTTGGATGAATTTGTTGGGGTAAATGCTCAGAAAAATATATGCATATTTTGATGCGTAATGTCTGTAAAATCTGAGTGACCTGTTAACATCTAAAAATACCCAGCAGCTGTTTGATTTATTACTTAGTTTCTTCAATATTCAAACATGGAGATTAGTCACTGCAATATTTAGCATCTGCTTTTTAGAAGTATCTCTAAGATGTGTAATAAGTTGTATGGTTCAATGAAATTTGAGGCAATGTATATTATTGGTAGTGTTTATATTTGCAGGATGCAAACTGTAATGCGTTAGCTGACACTAATACTGTTGCCATGTTAGTATTTGTACTACATTTACAGCTATATAAATTATCTGCCCTCAGCCTAGTGCTGTGTGGTGCATGGTTTCTTGTCAGTTCCTAAGACTTCAGATGTGAGCTTGAAAAACACCTGCAAACTCGAATGATGAAGCATGTATACATGCACTTTCTACAGCAGGTATTGTCAGGAGATACTTTCTTTAAGTTCTCAATGTTCACTGAAACGTTTATAAAAATGAAATTATGATTTTTGTAAAAAAAAAATGTTTACTTACATACTGAATTGTTTATTCATCATCCCCTTTCACAGAACCACATAATTGTCATAGTTGGAAAGGGCCTCTGAGATCACCAAGTCCAACCATACACACACACACACAAAACCCCTACAATCTCAGCAACTAGAGCATATCCCTAGAGATGCCCCGAAGTTCACATCTACATGTTTCTTAAATACATTCAGGGATGGTGACTCCACCACCTCCCGAGAAGGCTGTTCCAGTGCCTGACCACTCTTTCAGTAAAGTAGTTCTTCCCAATATCTAATCTAAACCTCCCCTGCCACGACTAAAGACCATTTCTTCTGGTCCTGTCAGTACTCCATTGGGAGAAGAGGCCGACCCCCACCTCTATAAACCTCCTTTCAGGTAGTTGTAGAAGGCAATGAGGTCCCCCCTCAGCCTCCTCTTCTCCAAACTAAACATGCCCAGTTCCCTCAGCCTCTCCTCATAAGACTTGTTCTCTAGACCCCTCACCAGCTTGGTGGCTCTCCTCTGGACACACTTCAGCAGTTCAATGTCTTTCCTGTAGTGAGGGGCTCAGAACTGAACACAGTACTCAAGGTGAGGCCTCACCAGTGCTGAGTATGGAGGCACGACCACTTCCCTGCTCCTGTTGGCCTGACACAGGCCAGGATGGCTTATAACAACTACCAAGGATGACCTATGCATCCCATCTCAGCCAAAAAAAAGCATACACAAGCCTTCACTAACAAGAAGTTCAGAAACACTGATGCAGCACATTGTATCTTTGTCCACCTTGCCCAAATGTGACTATCCCACATTGAAACAACAAACTGAGAAGAAAAAGCCAATGATGTGATCAACAGGAAGGTCCTATGGTTCCTTTTTTCCCCAATGTGTATGAGAAGCTTCTAAAACAAACCCTTAAACCCCACAAATGAACATTGAATCATTTCACGTTTTTCTACCCTGCTTTGTACCATGCAGGCTCTGCAGCAGGGCATCTCTCCGCAACTTTCCTGCAGGACTGCTTAATCCATATTACATCCACCTTGAATTCAGCTTTACAAGTGAGGTGATTTATGCAATAGCAGTTCAAGCAACCTTTCCAGATGAGACACTGAGTCAAAAGATCACCAGATATGACCCAAAGACACCTCCAACCACCAGATTTTTCTTCCAGGTTACACTCAATGCCTCCAAAATTGTCATATTTTACTCATCACCCCAGCTCTACAATAACCTTGTACTCCCTAAACTTCCCTGCCACTCACTGAGCTGAATTTCAAGTAAAGAAATTGCACAAGCATCACTTCACCTGTGGATGATTCATCCAAACAGAACAGAGGAAACACAAAGGCAGGCAGTTAAATGAACTGTCTTTTATGAACCTATGCATGATGTACATATATCCTATGACATTTCATCTAAAGCTTTCTCAATGCATTTCCAAGATCCTTCAGTATCATTAAGGATAGATTTCAAAATATTTCTTTTTAATCTATTAAAAGTGAATGCTAATATAATATTCTGATGTGTGATAATAACTACTCTTGACAACATTTCTTTTCATATTAAAGTGTAACTGCATGAGAAGTTTGGGTGAGAGCAAACTAAGAATATGACTGCATTGTAATATGAAAAGATATATAACTGGGAGCTGGTTGTAATATATAAATTCAGAATTGCATCATATTCTTTACTTAAATGATTATTACAAATAAAAAAATACAGGCAACACAGTGGCATGGCCAGTTAGAATCTCCCTTAGAATAACCCTTTTTGAGACAACTTATAATGTTTGGCAACAAACATGCACAAAATATCCAAGTGCTGTTATTAAATGCAATTTACTCATATAAGTCAGGAACATAATTACATAAACACTGGCTGGCTGTTACTGATGCAAGAGCCATGACAGAGTTCAGCAAATGTCCAGAGTGGTAAGGATGCTTAATCAGGCATGGATTTATCAAGGCTGGCTTTTGTCTCCCATTAGCATGGCACCACATCAGAATCATAGGATGTAGTCATGGCCAGGAAGCCTGTTTTCATCTCCTCACTTAGGTTGCAGCCAACTCTGCCAGCATTTATAATAATGATTATGAAGTAGCAAAGCTTCTCAAAATTGGTATTTTTTAATTCATTCTTTATATCCTTCTTTAAATGAAAAACACTCTAGGTGGACTATGTCACAAAGACATTATTAGCAGGTTGCACAAATCCAAAGAGAGAACAACATTTTTCATGGTAACACCAACTTAAAGAATCTTCATTACAGCCTACATACGCAGAATAATTCAAAAGACAAAAAGGAAGGTGCAGTAGTGCAGAAAAAATTAGAAGGGGCTGAAAGCCAAAGAGGATAATTGGAAACAAAAGGTATTTATATGCTGCTAATGGTATGTGCATATACAGTCATT
Source organism: Scolopax mira (assembly GCA_004320125.1). Classification (NCBI taxonomy): domain Eukaryota; kingdom Metazoa; phylum Chordata; class Aves; order Charadriiformes; family Scolopacidae; genus Scolopax; species Scolopax mira. The sequence goes on along the minus strand of BJBW01000707.1, from coordinate 50,648 downwards.
ATAGAAACAGAGACATGCCTGCATTAGCTTCATGTAGCTACTTCAGGTGACAATGGCCACAGGGATGCACAGGTTCAACAGAGGCTTCCAGCCTAACTATCTGTCCTCCCTCACCATGAGCTACCTTCTGCTATGCCAAGTCACTCTGTCTTCATTGCCAGGGTCACCTGTGCTATTTGGATTGCAGGGAGAACGAATTTTCACCCCCCTCTTTATATCTGGCTCCTTGCTACCTCACATTTCTTTGCTGCTGTTGAGAGAAGTGAGGGTTTATTTTGCTTCTTTTTCATCCAGCTTTCAACTTCCGAAGGAATTGCATATTTGCTTTCTCTTTGTATGTATATATCTTGTATATATGTATGTGTATATCTATATATATATATTTTTGTGTATATCTATATATATATATTTTTGTATGTATGTATATGTGTGCCCAAGGTTCTGCAGGTAGAGTGATACAAGTCAAAATAATAAAAAAAACCCCAAAAACAAATAAGCATATGGACCTTTGAGTTTCATCTCGTTCATACTGAAGTGCAGCACAGCATGATAGCACTACATTTTGTCCAATTGCAGTGTGGGCAGGGAAGCACGATGACCACTAGCCCATAAGGCTTTTGATGCCAAAACAATCTTAGATCTGGGGTGTGGAACAGGACCAGCTTTGGACACTGTTTTGTGCACAAATGTATCTCAACAGCAATATCCGGAAATGTAGAGATTAAAGGAGAAGCAAGGGGAGAGATGCTCAAATTGGTGAAAGCTGCTGTATTTAATAAGTTCAGGTTCTGGATAAAGCCACTTGGACTCAACATCCCAATTTCTTCAAAGGATGTTACAGATCTTCAAAGCCTGTGTTATTAATCACATAACCTAAATACAAATTTCTCTCATCTTAGATTGGAACTGGAAGCTAGATCTAAATTTAAACTTTAGCTATACTTCTTAACCAGAGTTTACCGTGCTCTGATGGCACTCCAGTACCATTTGTCATGTTTCATTTTAAGAAAATGTTACAATAACATGGTCTAAAAGGAGTGATTTAGTGACTTCGGTGCTTACGGCTTATAGATATCATTTGTAACTTACATTATCTAAAAGCCACTAATCCTGGAAAAGCTTTAAAACCAGGTAATTTTGTTTACTTTAAACCAAATGCCAAGAGTGGACATTGTCTCAGGCTGCTTTATGACAAACAGTGATATTTTATTTTACTCAGAGCTGTTGAAATGAGGCTAAAATAATGATGGGATACAACATAAATCATCAAATGGCTATGCTAAAGAAACAGTTGATCTTGTTACAGCAGCCATTAAAGATAAAAACAGAGATGCTCTGTAAACATTATTACATGATGGAAAATCCCTTTCTTGACACAGTTTGGCAGAGCGGTATATTCAGTATTAAACTGAAACCCCATTTTGTCTCCTGAACTCCATTTTGTATGCTGTACTGAACACACATTTAAATTTGCCCAAGACAGGTTACAGTAATGCATTCCAGACAGGCATCCTTACTGGGAAAGGAGCTTGACATCTCGCTGAAGGACTATCACAGGAAAATTGTCAAAAAACAACCTAGTACTATTGACTTTGATTGTCTCTGTTCTGCTCTCTTCCCTCCCTCCTTCCAGGACTGTGTTTTAAAAGAGTTGAATTCTGGAAGACTATGAGATGGGGTGAAAATGCCTGAATGGAGCACCATGGCAAAAAGAAGTCAAATTTCTTTGCAGAGCTGGATGTCCCTCTATGGCCAGAGGAAGGTGATTACCGCAGACTGGCAGGACATGGAGAACTCCTGTCCCACCTAGAACACTAAAAGCTCTCCAGATCACATAAAGTTTGATGTGCCAAGCATCAGAGAGAAGATGGCATGCCTCAAGATTATTATTGTTACTCATTTTAATTCTGTAACTGTTTTTTCACGAATTTATTAGGAAAATCCTTTATGTCTCCTGTCCTTTCATTTTCCTACATGTTGTCCAAAGAGTTTAAACCAGGAATATGGGGTATGATATGTTTAATTAAGCCAAGTATGGTGACGTGTGGGCTAAGCATATTGGAGTTGGGCAGAAATTCACCCTGGTCTTGACAGCTCCCCAGAGAGTGTGAAAAAACCATGAGGTGGGTGGGCACTGGCAGCGAGCCCCAGAGCGGGAAGTGAGGGTGCTGCTTCACGAGGAAATGCTGTCAGACATCTCCTGTCTCCTTAGAAAGAGCCAGAAACAGTGATGAAACTGTCTCTCTGCCCTCATGACCCAATGGACCTTGATATATTCAGTGCTTGGATCAAAGCGCAATAGGGCTTGCAGACTGGCACTGCACTGTCTTCTCTACAGCCTGGGTTTCAAAGTTTTGAAAATAGAATTATAGAATCATTAAATTGCCCAGGTTGAAAGGGATGTTTGAAATCATTGAGTCCAACCATCAGCCTAACACTGATAAAAACCATCACTAAACCATATCTCTAAGCACTATGTCTTTTAAATACCACCAGGGATGAAGATTCCACCACTTTCCCGGGAAGCCTGTTCCAATGCTTGATAATCCTTTCAGTGTCAAAATTTTTCCTAATGCCCTTGATTCTCCTAGAATGAGGCCATTTTTGTCTTACTTTCCATTTCTAACAAATGCTATTGCTTCAAAAAGTATAGGCAGTGCTGTCAAAGTCTTCTTTCAGATTTTTATCCAATGTCCAATCCAGACCTTCTACCATTGCGTTCCCCAAGCTACCTCACTATTTATCACTCATTGGGAGGAAGGGGAAGAACCCGAGGGCTCTCAGAGGTGGCAACCTGGCTGAATATCTAAATACACACCGGTAGTTAAAAACCTGAATGATGCCACCACAGCGTTTTGTGTTTTTCCCACACTTAATAGAGGTTAATGTGGAACCGGAGAGGAGGTGAAGGGGAGTGTTTAGCTTCCCACTTGGAGCCGGCATGCGTCAATGCCTGACAGAGCCTTGAAGTTGTTAGCCTGCGTGCAGAGCACTAGCTGAATGAGGTTACAGTGCTGAGCACAGCGGGCTCACAGAAGTAGGATCAGACTGATAGGAGGAGTGGCAGAGTCCAGGCACAGCAGAGTGTATCAAAGGCAGCCCAGGGGAGAGCGGGTACTGTATTAGTCCTTTGTGTACATTTAAATGGAAAGACAGTGAGCGTGCAGAGATGAACTCTGAACTCCCTCAGCTGGGCTCCTGCTCCTTTTAACCTTGGGTGTTAAATAAAATAAAATAAAATAAAACCCAAGCCAACGCACTGTCGTCTGGATCCCTCCGCTAAACTATCTCTTGCATATTGAACACTCATTAAATAAACATTCCGAGATCAAAGTGGCAAGTGCTTTTGTTATTATTTTACTCAATCCATACTAAATTATAGATGTAGCCACCCACTGGGAAAATTGGGTGATAAGGTGGAAAGGTTTGAGCAACTAAGATTAGACCTTTCTTTTTCTGCCCTCAGTAACTGAGGAAATTTATTTAACCTGGTAAGCTTGTAATATTTTCCAAACCCAACACACCCGGCCAGTTTCATGACGAGACTTGATCCTGCATCATGGAAGGTGAAGGGAATTATGCCATTGCCCTTTTGACAGCCACTGGATCAGGTAGAATGATAACATGGCTCTTCAAGTTTCAGAGTAATTTTTTGTAAATATTCATCCCTGCCTTACCATTTCACATGGCAGATTTTGTAATAAAAGACAGGAAAGCTTAATAAAAAGGATCTACAGAGACCAGAGAGATGACTGAAAGAAAGCATTTTTTGTCTATCCACGTGCAGAGCCCCCCGTGTTGCAGCATGGCAGAAGAGAGGCTCCAGAGCCCTTAGTGAATGAGTTCTGCACAACTAGGACAAAACCGTTCCCTTGCATGACTACAGTGGGAGCTGTGTGCAGGGACCCATGGACAGAATTTGACCCACTGTGTTATTTATAGAGTGAATGGGTATATGTAGTTCCTGCGGGAAAGTACATCTGCTTCTACACAGAAAAATCTTAGAAACAAAATGGGCCACAATAACATTAACAAAAAAAAGCACCAGCAAAATCTAAAAAACAAGCAAAAATCGAAGGTAAAAATTGCCAGGTAACTAGAAAATCCTGCCTGCCTACTGTTATGCCTCATGTTTAAAAGAGTAAAGAAAAAAAGTACTCCATGACATTCTTAGAAATCCAATTTTTAAAAGTTAGTGAAAGGCTTAATCATCTAAGAACTTAAGCTCTCTGGACCAATGCAGCAAGTCATTTGAGTACATGCATAACATGCATTTAAATTATCCTGTTGAAGGGGATGAGAGTGTGAGAGCATTTAAAATGAAGCACCCATTCAGATATGTGATGAGACAGGACCCAAGAGACAGGAATAGCCATAAAATACTGAAGTATGTACCAAACTCAAACGGGACAAATTGGCTTAAATTTCTGGTAAACCAAATTATTTAGCACAGTCTGATGGGACTTCACTAGGCACAACTAATTCAAACCTGGAGAGTGTGACAACAAAAATGAATCATTGCAAGAGTGCAGTACAGCATGTAGATCTGTTAAATAGCAAGAGTGTTGCAGGGCAGATATATCATCATAGTTTACCATAACAGCTTCCGTGGAAGTCATGAGGTCAATCCTACTTCCATCCACAGTTACTCTGGCACATGAGGAGCTCCATTAATTTCAACAGGATTATTTTCATGAAGAATGTCACGCATGTTGGTTTCCTTGCCTGCATCAAACAAGAAGCTGGAGCCCCACACATGTGCAGGAGAGGAATTTGAAGCAACAGGAGTATTTATGTCTACAGTAGCAATTGCAAAGATTGAAAAGCTTGACAAGGCTTGTAGCTTGACTTATTCCTTGGCTAGGATGGTCTAGAGATCAAGCTGAGATACACTGACAGGACAACGTAGAAAAATTTGCAGTGTTCTATCCCAAAATAGGTAATTCAAGAGTAGATGTGGTTAGAAATGTTCAAAATATACTATTCAAAAGGAGAAGAGGAAAAGTTGGTGTGTTTTTTTTTTATCAACTTCAGTGAAGATGTGTCCTTGATGTAATGAAATCACTTATCAGTTCTCAAAAATTCTAAGTGTTCTCTCTACACCTTTTAAGATAAAATTTGACCTTCAAGATTACAGTTCATTTTGTGACTAAATTATTCCATGACTGTTTTCATCTTTTGTTTCTGTTTTGATAAGTAGCACTCATAACAGCTTTTTTTTTGTTGAAGAGTCTGCAACAGTGTTTCCTTTACACACTTGATACATCTTCCTTTAACAGAAAAAAGACAAGTCTGGGCAAATATATTTCAATTTTTTTCTTAGTTTTGAAGGTAAAGAGATAAAATATACAGTTACAGTTGCACCTGTCAATCTCTTACCAAAACTCTTTAAAGATGTCTTCCTCCCACTTGAGGAAAGAGTGCTACCCTCAGCGCTGGCTCCTGCTTTCCCCATAAATGCACTCTGAACCTATTACTGCTCTGTATTTCTCACAGAAAATCAGATAGCAAAAGTTACTCAAACCTGGTGTTATCAGCACCATGGCTCTTGTCTTTCCAAGAGGCCAAACATACCAGCCTGAGGCAGTCACATTGGCACTGTGAAGAAGTTCCCCCAGTGGACAAATCCATTCCCTGAATAACAGCAGAATAGGTTTCACACAGTATCCATGAAAACTTATTGTCAAGTCCTGCCTTGGATACAACTCCAACCATGGTGTTTCTATGTGTTTTTCCCTTTTCGGTTCAAACTCTTCAGCAGTTTTACTGTTTTATCTTAAGACCTTTCTCCATCCTTCCAGTCTGCTGAGATTACTGACTCGGACCTTTTCATAACACCCATGACATCACTTAAAGACAGATAGTCTGTCATCTTCTTCACAAAGCCTATTTTAAATTCCTTTAGCCTTCTCTGACACCATGCTTTTTCCCAAACATTTCTTCATTTGTACCCACTTGAGTGCTTCCCATTACTGATGAACTTTTCAGCATCTCATGTGCTGTCCAAAATGAAGGAAGTGCTCTAGCTTGCCATGAACAAATCAGAACAGGTTCTCTATCCCAAGGGTTCATCCAGACTGTGGGTATGCATCAGCCTCTTCCTCCCTGTACACTTTATTTTGAAAATGCTTTGGTTTTCCCCAGCCCCTAATAAATGAAACCTCTGAAAGCTTCTCCTGCCCTATATGGTAGCATGGAACATTGCCAGATAATTAGGGTAGATTACATGATCTATGACAACGGGTGAAGATTTAAGCTCCATGGATTTCAGACCAAGTCAGAGTTGTACCTTTTTTCAAATAAAGCATTTCCAAGATGAATCTTATGATGAAACTGTCTTTTAAACATTTTACATGATGAAAAAAGACACCTTCACCAGAAGAATGTGGCAGTTCAAGCACGCATCAGCACCAGGAAACCCTGGTCCAGTCCTACTCTGTCATTCTCTCTTATGCCAGTTGCACACCAGAGCCACAAACTGGGAGATAGTCTTTCCATATCACTTCCTGTGCCTGTTAACTTTCTAAAAATATGTGATGTTGTAGACTTTAATTCATCTCTTTCACATCTAGCTGAGTGCAGCCTCTGCATTCAGTGCTCTGAAATAGAAGCAAAACTTGATATTTGCTAATCTTACTATAATTACAACAATCTATGTTGTAACCACTGTTAATGAGCTAACATAATTTTTAAATAAATGTATAATATAACAATGTAATTAAAGCTTGATGGAGCTGTTCTTACGCTTTTATGATACAAAAATGACATCTTATTAGCTTTTGATGTTTTATTTTCCGCACAGCATCACAATATCTCCTTCTGTTTTACCCAATTGTACAATAATTGTTTAACTTCAGCAATCTCATAACCTAGCCAGACTCTTTAGTCATTTTATTAATCAATGAAAGTACTCTATAACAGTAATTTCATGGAAAATATGCCTTATCTTTTTAGTGCCCCATATTATATTCTTTCACCTCTCTGTATAAACTACTGAATTATTAATACACTGTCCTCTGGATTTGATAAAATCTGTGATGAAAATGATCATAATCTTCTATGCCTAAAGACTATTAAATGGGTGTACATTAAACTTGAAATAAATGCCCTGAATAATTTTTGTTTTAAAATGTTTGCGTTTGGAAGACTGAAATGCATATTGACAGTTTGAAACTTATGTAACAACCCACCAAAAACTACAGCTTCAATGGTCATACCTAAGATTATGTCTCTTCTGTACACACTCAGAATAAACTTTCTTCATAAAATAAACTTTCTTCATAAATAAAGTTTCTTCAAACTCATTTCCAAATTAAACTTTCCCAATCTAGAGTAAATTAAAAACTTTTTAAGAATAACTTAATTCTGTGTTTATTAGATTAAAAAAAAAAAAAAAAGAAAAAGTGAAGAGGGAACATGGGAAAATCCTGCTCTGATTTGCAGATACACAACCCCAGCAGAAACACAACAGCTGCACAAACATTACCAAAACCGTATTTGGCTCCTTCCCTCCCGCATTAAAAAGCACACAAAGTACCAGTTGAAAGAATTATCTATTTGCTGATGGAGGAAAAATGTCCTTGATTTGAATGCAATTCAGAATGAAACACCTTTTCACTGATGTGGCCTGTACCCAGGGTACTGCCCGGGGCCTACACTGGTACAAGTCAATTGATTTCAAAACTGATATTGAAAGGACGTGCATTGATCGGGCCCAGGAAATTAAGCTCTACTTGAGGTGCAGTTTGGGGTTTTTTTCTCCATTTTAAGGAAACCGTTAAATGGACTCATGCATTCAACACATAGTCTCTTTTGGTGTCAGCAACAATCTGTTTTGTGATATTCTTCTAAGAGGAGTATTAAGAGGCTCCGGGGTTTTGTGGAGGCTCCAGAGTCTTAATAGCTGAATTCATAAATATCTGCTCATACAGTATCACTGTTTCTTCCTGCACTCTACGGTTCTTGTAATACTCCCACCTTTCCCTTATGTCAGCATCTACAAGTCAAAAGTTCAGAAATAATAACAGAGTACCAAAATGTGCTGTCATTAGATTCATGTTTTGAAAGAAAATTAATTTGGTGTTTTATTCATTCTTTTGAAATAGTAACTACTGCCTTGGAAAATATAAGGTGATTAATTTTCCAATATTTTCAGGTCTTATTAGTAATACGCAACATAAGTGTTTTGACAAGCCTAATAGTTTTACTCATCATCAAGATTTTGCAGTTCAGAAGTTCCTTTAGCTACATGAACCCTTATAAGCTAAAATAGGCAGAGCATTGATTTAAAAGGTGAGGAAGTGTTTTATGCATTACAGTGCACCACTGAAGATCTTTTGTTACCACAGAGAGCAATGTGAATTATGTATCTGATTTTATTTCTTACTGTTAAACACAGTTCATTGGAAATGTATAACCACCACCTTTTAAGAATACAAAGCAAAAGAAATGTCAGGTATTATGCTACAGCAGGTAATTCAGTGTTTTAGGATTAGCCAACAGATTTATCAAGCAGCCTCTAAGGAAAGCAGAGTTCAAGTCTGGGCTCATCAATAATACATAAATAAACTGAGCAATTAGGTACAAAGTGGCTATCTTGTCAGACAACTTATTAACCGATAAACGATATACTCGCTGCAGACAGTGTAAAAAGGAGAGATACGTAAAGATAGGAAAAAGAGATCTGAAAAGAGAGAGGAAGGTACTGTGCTTTTTACTGTGTTTGTGAACTTGGAAATTCTTTCTAACTCTCCAGCCAGAGCTGAGAGCTATGATGTCTAGAAGAAGGTGGTGAGGTAGGATTCAGCAGGACTTCTCTACTAGGAATCACTTGGCATTTTTTTCTGAGAGCCGAACACAAATTTATACCTTTACTTTTTAATCAGTGGTCTGATTATTCCACGTTTCCACCAGACAGCTTCTACCAGCATCAACTTCAACTCATTTAATATGCAAGCTTTACATAATAAACAGTCATCCTCAGTGTGTAATACCACCACTGGGCATTGCCATAATACGACCTAACTACTGAGGTGCACCAGTTCCTAGGAAAGGGTGGGTGAAAGCAGTCAGACTTACATCTGGCTTACACAACAACAACAACAACATGTCTTAAAAGGCGAATCTGTGTTAGTAATGTCAAAATATGAGACACTTGGTCATTCTTTACTAACTATAAACAAACTCAAATTTGATTTTCTTTTCTCTACTGGCCTGTACTTTTGAGACAGAAAACAAGGAAATTAGAGGTCTGAAGGGCTGTTGCTATTTTTCCCTCAGCCAAGCAAAACAAAAACAATCTTCATTTCATTTAGGATCAACAAGTAAGCAAACAAACCTAGTCCAAATAAAATCTTTTCATATGCGCCTATCTACCTCAGCTCAGAAATTCCAAACATTTGAAGTACAGATTTCAGAATTTAACTCAGAATGAAAATAATATTTACCTAATATGATGTCTTTTATGCCCAAGTACTCCAAAGTGCTTTGCAAATATTGACTAAATTCTGCCCTTAATCTGTGTGCAGGGCCCCTTGACTCCAGTAGCCATTTTGAGGACTATAGGCAAAACAAGACTTAGGCTTTAACGCTCTTTACTAATTCAAAGTAAATTGTCAGTGAAACACAGCCATTTCTGTAATGAAACGTGTACGTTGCTCAGAAATACCTTCCAGTGCAGCACAAAATTCAGGAACAGAGAAATATCCTTGCCAGATGGACAAGAAATTTGGCTTGCAGCAACCTCATTTCATGGTCATCATACCTCAGTTAAAGAAGATGGGTGATTTTAAGATATACATTGTTGTTTATTCTAGTCTCAAAATGCATTTTATGCCTTGTCCAAAGACAGGCAGCACCTGAAGAGTAGTGTTAGAACCAGTATCACAGAATCACAGAATAGTTATGGTTGGAAGGGACATTTGAGATCGAGTCCAACCACAAAGAAATCAAACCAAAACGAAAAACACCCACAAAGAGATACAACCCAACAATCTCAGGCATTAGAGCATGCCTTGAAGAGCCATCTCTACGCTTTTCTTAAATACTTCCAGGGATGGTGACTCCACCACCTCCCTGGGCCAACTGTTCCAGTGCCTGACCACCCTCTCAGTAAAGTAATTCTTCCTCATATCTAATCTTAACCTCCCCTGTCACAATTTCAGACCGTTTCCTCTGGTCCTGTCATTATTCCCTTGGAGAAGAGGCCAACACCCACCTCTCTACAGCCTCCTTTCAGGTAGGTGTAGAGGGCAATGAGGTTCCCTCCTCCAAACTAAACAAGCCCAGTTCCCTCAGCCTCTCCTCATATGACTTGTTCTCTCTCCTGTGTTGCCCTGCTAGTTCCAGGAGAAACTACTTCATAGACCCAAACACTCACCCCAATGTCTTCCTGAACCCCCTACCTATGTGTTCATGCTGGGCCTCCCCAAAGTAGGCTGTTGACAGCTAACGCAATCATAGCACCTGCAGAAAGATGAAATTGCAATCTAAATTGAGGGAGGATGCAAGCCTGGGTGGGAAAGACTGCATCTTGGTGGGCGAGTGAAACAAAAGGTTGTCAACAGAGGGAAGATGGATGTTAAAGCCAAATTTCCAGCTTTGGAAACAGGTTTCCATGATAGGCCAGCTCAATTATCTATGTGATGTGCAGATTTTTTCCTGCTGACTCTAAAAGGAACTTTAGGACAAAGGTATCAAACTCAAGATGTGTAAAAGCTGTGAGATGAATCCTAACCTTTGCACACCATTGAGTGAATGGGACTGTGTAGAATGTGTATTACCTCTCTCCAGGACCAGGTGTCCTCTCTGCTCCCCTGTCCCTGAGGAGCTGAAATGGCACCACTGACACCATCAGAAAGCTCCAGTAGAAGCCCCATCCTTTGCTTCTCCTGAAGATTGGTGGTAGGGGTTATGAGGAAGCATTGGATGGCTTTGCCTGCTGTATTAAAGGACTCCTTTGCATGAGTGAAACACTTTGGTACCTGTGACATTTTTCCTAACAGCAGGAAATAATAAAGAGTAGGTTGGATTGTGCAGTATGGATGCAGGTGTTTTTTATAGTGTTACACGCAAGACCAAGCTGGCAAAAGCAGTCATGAAAGGTCTTCCCAGGGAAGAGTCTCCATGGTTGCAGTCAGTCTATGGGTAGGCTGATGGCATTGCAACATGAATTTATCATACCCCTGCCCACCAATCCAACCTATTATTTATTAGTGCAGACTGTTAGTGAAATAAGAAACAATTTAGCACAATGTTTAAGCAGCAAAATAGACTTCTGAATTGCTAGAGGATAATTTGCACCCAATTTATGAGTTTTTGCAGAACCATGAGATGCCTTCATCTGTTTCATATAAAATTTGGTTGAAAATACGTTTCTTAGAGTGAAGTATGAGGTGATAAAAATGTGATTAAGGTGTGCTGGCAATTTTATTTTGGCAACTTTATGCTGTGCTTTTGAATTCCAGTATATATAATGTCTGGCCCTTTTTTTAGTTGATAGTCTATCAACTGAAGTTTCTGTGTATACAAACATTAATAAACTCACAGACAATAAAATAAAAGCAGTCTAAAACTACATGCTATAATCTCTCTCTTTAAAAATAACTGTAGGAATTCATAATGTATAGTTTATAATTACGATATCCAAAGAATTTCTGTTCAGTGAAGCCAAAGGAAATTGCTTACTCTGGAACTAAGAATGCGATAAAAAGAAAATTAGGCACTGGCCCTGAAGCTTAAAAAACAGAGTAAATCACATATTTCCTCAAGCAGAAAGGGAGTCTCATTTTTCAGAGGAGAAAACCTCTCACAATAATGTTAAAACACAGAAGTCCAACTGCCTAATCAGTAGATACAGATTAAAAGTGAACAAAACCAGTTTCAAAACACCCTAAATTGTAAACAGCTTTTCCCAGAGCCCTTGCAATGATAAGCCCAAAGTAACTGTGGGAATCACTTTCTAATTCTAAACTTGGACCTCTCTTTTCTATGCAGAAAATTCACCCCAGCCAGAGTACTGCTTTAATTAATACAGTTGGCATAACACAAGATGTGTTTCAAAGCTTCTTGTCAGTATGTCCCTGTAAAATTTAAGTGAAAATTAACCTTCAAGAGGTTATAGTAAACAAATTCTCAGTGGAGGCAAAAAATTAAAAATCTCCAAGTATAACTATTGCTTTAATATCTGTATGCGTGAAAATACCATACCCTCTTACAAAAATTTAATCCATGAAAAGCTTCACTAAACATTTTCTTGTATGGCTCACATTTATGAAAGTGGTTTCTGGAGCCTTAAGGAGGGTTAATGCACTCTCAGACTATAATCAATGAAAACAGCATGATTTACACAATCTATGTTCTTTGTCAAATTTAACTAGTGTATCACTGCGTAAGATCTTCTCTCTGACAGGAGCTTACTGTATGATGGAGACGCTGGAATCCTCCTTACACTGGTTGTACCTGGCATGCCGTGCTGTGCCTGTACAATGATAAAATGAAAACTCGCAGGACAACCTCAGGCTATCCATCTCTGCTGCTCAACCACTGAAGGGATGTAGAAATAGTTGTTTGCAGAAGTAAAATGAAAGTAAAGCAGAATTTGACAAGCAGAGGTTACATTAGAATTATGTTACCCGAGTCCAAGGAAAAAAAATTTCAGTGTCTTAGATCTTTATAATTAAATGACAGTCACAGCTGCTTGACTAGTTCCTGCCTATCATCACTCTGTACCTACAGAAGGATTACTACAGTAAGCTCAGTGTATCTAATGATTGACACAACTGCTTGATTTGAAAATATAAGTTTAAAAAATCAAGAGTTTTTCACTGGGCTCATCCACGTTCCATCTCTACTAGGAGAAAAAAAAAAGGAACTTATCCCCATTATCCCCACGGTTTATGTTTTCAAGATCACCTTCTCTGAGCACAAAACACTGCTTGCCCAAATTGCATGTGCAAAGCAGATAAACATTCACAGTCCTACCGTCTTACCCACAGCTAGTACCTCATTTGTCTAGTGCCACCTGTCTGTGCCAGCTCAGATCCTGAGTCCTTAAAGCAAGAGGAAAACCATGCAAACAGATAATGTACGTTCTTGGAAAGTCACTGATTTTTCCCTGTTGCTCCAGAATATGCAGAATTACTTATGTAAGAAAATAATATTCTTGTGAAAACTTGTAAAAAGATGTTGAAAGATGTTCTTCATAAGGAAGATTCACTTGGAAATTAGGTTATTTCATATTGGACAGATAACAAACAACTATTTATGATCTTGCCGTCAGTGAATTATAATAATGTAAGTGATTACAAAACTTTCAGACTAACTATAAGGAATCACTGTATTGATATTTAACTTTTCTGAAGTTTATCTGTTACCTCTTTAACCAAATCTAAAAGCTGTCATGAAGATTGCATCTGCCTTTTTGGTGACTCCACTTTCCATCAGGATGAAGAACATCCGATTGTTCTCCAGCAATATATTCTTATGTTCCATATTTGTTTTAAGATTCAGATCAAAACAGAAGTGAAGCAGTGAGTACAGTTTAGGCAGAAGAAAGTTCAAAGCAGTAGATAGTTTAGAAATTGTCGCAAAGATAGTTATTAAAAAAAAAAAGATAAAAAAAGTCTTATCATTTTAAGCAAAATATTCTGAAGGGTGTGATAAGGGCTTGTTAGAGAGGAGCTGAAATTTTTCCCTCTTCTAATCTGGTTAACATTTTCTGAAGAAAGCCACAGGGAGTGCTTACTTTTGGAATCTGCACAATAGGAATTGTGGTATCTGCTGCAGCATTTATCCTTGTGCAAACTATTACATAAGTAAAGCAAATGAGTAAGAAATCATTGTGTGGTTTTATGGTGGGAATGGAGAATTATTTTGCTTGATGTATCTAAGTTATTATTTTTAATCAATTTGTCCTTGACTGGTCTTGATGCCTCATTCTTCAATGGAGGGCATGTAACTGCATTTTCTTGGAAAACTAATTTCCACAGGAATGCATGCAGAGGAGTTAAAACTGAAATACATCGAGTCTCAATATAGCACTGAAAATGGACTAGTACAGAACATGGCCAAAATGTTTCGTAAGTTCTAAAAAGGGAGGAGAAAAAAAAAAACCCAAACAAAGCTCATGGGTAAGGAGAAGGTTAATAATAAGTGTAGCAGAAGTGCAAACGTTAGTATGATTTAATGGGTTCAGAAGTTGAAAAAGAAAAATACAAAAAAAAGGAGACCAGACATTCAAATTGAGCTTTCACATACTGTACTTCTCATGAAAATCTCTGCCATACAGTCATTAAGATTCTACACTTAGAGAAAGATGGATACCCCGTTTCAGTGGCTATAGTATCTATCTGCTGCATTTCTCCTTCTATGCATCACTGCATAAGCTTAGTTGCTGTGTGCACACACGCACAAATTACAGGAAATATTTTTCACATTGCACTAGTAATTTCCATGGATTTTTCAGGAAATACAACAATATGACACATCTTGGAAGGAGTGCATTTAGTTCCATTTGAAAATGAAGCCCTATCAGTCAAAATAAAATAAATGAAATTTATAAAGGTTATATCATATTTATGCATTTACTAAATATAAAAATCAACATATGGTGCAAAGTTACCATATGTTTGAATTTGTAAGAGCAGATTTCCAGTGTGGAAGTAGAGTTCCCCACAACAACAGATCATTAGCTTTGAAGTTCCTTTAAAACACTTTCTTAATTAAAACAGCCAAAAAGTATCCAAGTATAAAAGAGACACATGATCTATCTTTCATATTTAAAATAGGTTATAAAATGGACACTAAAATGTGGGTTTGCACAATGCATATAATATGTAATTATTACAACTTAATAAGATCTATTATTGCCAGAATAAAGCAGGAGTGATCGAGTGAGGGTTTACTGATCCACTAGGTGTGTGAATTTGAAAAATACATCAAAGGAGCCAAAGTTCTAATATGAAACAAGAACTATAAAAAGCCTCTTTCGGAATAAAATAATGAGGAAATATTCTGCTGTTGTCATTGTTCACTGAGAGATTATATGAAAGCCATCGCTTGATCTGGTCAATTTTTGTTTGGACCCGTGCCACGGATCACCTCTAGTGCAGTTTAGATATTCTGCAATAAATGTAAGCATAAATTGCAAACTGTTAATATTTTACAGAAAACTGTTTGTAGATATCAGAATTTTAAATATTTCATCAGAGTCACTGGTGATCTGTTGAGTTACACTGCTGTACACCTGGTTCTGTTTGCTTTAAAAAGCACTTCAGCTCCTTCTTCCTAAAGAGATAAATATTGCCACTGGACAGCCTGTGAAAAATTAGAAATTTTTGGTCCTGTTTTTGATTTCCCTGTATGTACTTAGGGTAAATACTTCTTTTGCCAATGTCAGCAAAATGATATAAAGAAACAACATCAATACCTATTTTGAGTGTTTTGTGGAAGACTTATTTTTAAATGTCTTTTGAAAGCTCTTTGATCTCTGGTGCCAAGCTGTCAGAAAAAGAAGCCAAGTAAACACAACCCCCCCCCCCCCATTACTACTAGTACTACTGGTGTTAGCAGTGTCTAACCTGAGCATATTTATCTATTCTGCTAATATTTAGGAACATCTGTAATGTATTACAGGTGAGTGCATTATAGCTAATCTTTGAGAATTCAGACTGATTAATTAAAACTCACATTTAAGTGCTGAATCAAAACAACAACATTCAGTGAGGAACTGGAATATGTAATATAAAAACAGAACAGTAAAACTGCAATGGGCATAAAACAAAAAGTGGTACCACCCACAGAAGGAGCAAGTCACTCAAAAGGTGAAATTTGGGCCTTTTCTCTTGTGGGTACAGAGTGGGCAAACTCTGTCCCGCAAAAGAGTCTCTATGGTACAGAGTGGGCAAACAAACAATGGAGTCACTCAAGCAAGGACTGGTCATGAGTGTTAGCACAGCCAGAGACTGTAAAGGTAGCTGACTGTTCCCCATGATATACCATGAGCATTTTAGAACATAAAAAGAAGAGGTTTCCAACAACTCAGATATGTCCTCACACAACACTTAGATTAAGGCTAGCTTCACTTTGGGTTTTTTAAAACTAGTATCCTCTAAATTCAATATGGTCAGCTAGAATATAGTCTCCAGAAAAAGAACATTAAGGTTGCAGTGAAGATTGGAGAGTCTTGACAATGTCAAGGATTGTCCCCTGAACAAATGAATAATAATGGCTCTTGCAAAGCAGCTGGCATCATGCCCTTTGACAACTGTTTCCAAAAAGGTCCCTGAGCCTTCCTGTTGACTTCACTTACCAACAATTTATTCTACATATACCTAGAAGTGCTCCTTTACCTCTTGTGTTTGAAGATGTAACATCAGCTGAAATGGAAGAAAAGTCAACTCCAACTTTGTCGAGCATAACTTTTTTGGCATGACTGTAGACAAGACCCCTTAGATCTGGATCACCCAATCTAAAAAAATATTTTAACTTTTTTTTTTAAGCAAGAAGTGTTCAAATCTGCTGCCAAATGCTACCAGGGTACTCTTAGATCATGAATCTGTTCAATGCTACAGCAGTGAGAAGAAAATATCTCTGCATCTTGTGCATATGCTAAATGATTGGAAAGAGTCCCACATTTACTTCTACGGACTTCAGATAAGGCCTCAAATGGAAAAAAGATTAACTAGATTTGTGGGGGAAGAAAATTAAATTAATACTCATGGAGAATTGATGGTGTACAAAGAATTCATTCAGATAAAAAGCACGGTATAAGAAACTAAACTCAAACAACTGGGTGAGAATTTATAGCTAAGCAGTGAAGAGCAGGGGAAATAAGTTAAATTCACTAGGAAATTACACTGGCAAGTATACAAAGGGAAAATATTTGTGATGCAACTGCTAACTCATCAGAAGTAAGAAATCAAGATAAATTTACTCTTCCAGTGGGTTCTGCTTCTAACATTCAGCTTCAAATTACAAATTTCAACATCGTTAATTTCAGGCAGAATCATGCATTTTACCACCATCCACTTCAGTCACAGATTCGTACAATTAACTCTATCAAAAGCTTACAGATGTTGTTAAGCAGGCAACTGGACATAAATAAAAAAAAAACCTTAGCTTTTAAGAACACAGTCAACAAAGAAGTAATACAGCTCTCTAGTGTGTATATGTGTACAGATCCACTAAAAAAATTCGTTGTACACACTCTTGTGTCAAATTTACTCAATTTCCCAATCAAAACTTTTCTACTATTTTGAGCCTGTAGGGTTAACAGTATTAATGAAAAGAAAGCTGTCTTTTGTCTTCCCTCATCACCACCAATGACAATCATTCCACATATTTTTTTTCAGAAGAGAAATAACAGTGTTCAAAATAGAATGAAAACTAAAAAGAGGAAGAAAGTATAGACTGAAAATTTGCACCATTTCCAAGCTTTCTTATGTCTACCAGAACAATGGGGTAACATTAAATACTATTTTGCAGCAATGCAAATAGACCTACAGTATTCAACTTAACATTCATTGCACCTCCTGTTCAACTCCCAGCTGGAGTAAAGGAGCTTTGCTTCCCATCCCGCCACCTCCTTTTACAATGCACACACAACAGTGGCAACCACAGCAGGCATTTGAGGGACTATTTAGTAGTTCAGACCTTACTTGCAGCCTGAACAGGCCCTTTGCCATCTCCAAGACAGACACGGAGGGTAAGATTCTCTTTTGATTAATATTTTTGAGGTAAACTGCATAATTGCAACATAGCTATTGCATACAGTGCTATAGCAAAAGCACCAGCAGGGCACCTATCCAACCTCCTGCCCAACCTAGGGTCAACACTGTGCTCAGATCAAGTTGCTCAGGACTTTGATCAGTTCAGTTCTGAAAACCTCCAGGGATGAAGATTCCACAGTATCTCTGGGTAACTGGTTGAATAGGCTTAATTATCCCCACAGAGAATATTCTGCCTATCCAGTAAGAACATCCCATGTTTCAATTCATAAATGATTTCTGGCTACTCATTGCACACCTCACTAAAAACATGGCTCTGCCTTCTCAGAAACTCCCTTGTAGATTCTGGGGGTGGATGGGGGGGGGGCCGCTTTTAGTTAGGTATCCCAAAGCTGCCTCTTATTTAGGCTGGATGAATCTTGGTCCCTAGATCTCTCCCTGACCACCTTGTTGCTTTTCATTTAAATCGTTGCAATTTACAAACCATTTCTGTAATGGGGAGCCCCAAACTGGACAAGCTATTCATAGAATCATAAAATGGTTTAGGTTGGAAGGGATCTTAACGATCACCTAGTTCCAACCTCCTCCCAGTAGACCAGGTTGCTCAAAGCCGTGGAGCATCAGCCTGGCCTTGAACACCTCCAGGGATGGGACATCCACATCTTCCCTAAGCAACCTGTTCCAGTGTCTCACCACCCTCACAAGAAAGAATTTATTTCTGCTAGCCAATCCAAATCTCCCCTCTTAATATTTATTAATTAATATTCCACATTATTCTGTGCTCTAATGAGTGTGAAGAAAAATGAAATAAGAACATCCTTTGATGTACTGACTAGAGGCCAGCTGATACAGCCCAAGATGCTGTTAACCTCCCCCAGTGCCAGAGCTCAGTGCTGGCTCACATTCAGCCCAGGTTGTTTTCAGCAGCATCCCAGTCAATCAGGGGTTAGCCAAGCCCAGGTACAGGACTTTGCATTTTTTCTGCATTTGTTGAATTCATGAGGGTCTTGTTGGATGAGTCCTCCAACCCATTTAGGTGCCTCTGGATGGTGATGCTGACCCAAGCAGCATCTGGCCTTCCCAATTTGGTCTGCAAACTTGACGAGAGTGTATTCTGTCATCTCCTCCAGGTCTTTGAGAAAGGTGCTAAATGATCCCAGGACAGACCTCTGAAGAACTCTGCTTGCAATCAGCCTCAAGGCAGCATATGAACCATTAACTGCTACACTCAGAGCCCCATGAATCAGCCAGTTTCTCACACATCCAGCAGTCCACCCATATAGGCTGTAATACACCAATTTAAATATTAGGATGCTGAGGGAGATCATGTCAAAGCTTTTCTGGAGTTGAGGTCAAAGATCCACAGCTCCCCCCTCAGGCACAGATTCAGACACTTCACCACAGGTGGCAAAACGTTCATTAAGCATGATTAACCTTGGGAGATACATGCTGCTATTCTCAGGCACCTTCTTCTCTTTCTTTGTGCAGATACATCTTCCAAAAAGACACATTCCATGATTCTCACAGGAACTAAAATTACTTTAACCAGCCTGTAGTCCCTTGGACAGTACTTCTTGCACTTCTGGAAGATAGGTGCAACATGGCCTGTCTCCAGTTGTCAGGAATCTCTCACAGTCTCCACAACCCTTCAGTGACCATGGAGAGTGGCTTTACAATGATGTCAGACAGCTATTTGTGTCCTGAGTGTTCCAAATCCAATCCCATGGACTTGAGAGTGTCAAAATGTCTCAAGATATCTTTGACTGTATCCTCTTCCTCTGCTGATAAATCATCACTTTCTCAAATCCTGTCTCTAGACTCAAAGGCCTCAGTGAGTGAAGTCTGAGGAGAAGGTAGCATTGGTGTAAGCTACCAAAGGTATCTACCAAATCATGGAATCATGGAATTGGGAATTGGAAGGGACCTCTAGAGATCATCTAGTCCAACTCCCCTGCCAAAGCAGGATTGCCCAGAGCACATCACTCAGGACTGCATCCAGCTGGGGCTTGAAGATCTCCAGAGGAGGGGACTCTACCACCTCCCTGGGCTGCCTGTTCCAGGGCTCTGGCACCCTCATCCTAAAGAAGTTTTTCTTTATATTTGAATGGAACTTCCAATATTCCAGCTTAAACCTGTTGCCCAGAACTGGATGCAGTATTCCAGTTGTGGCTTCACCAGTGTAGAGTACAGAGGGATAATGACCTCCCTTGACCTACTGGCCACACTCTTCCCTATGCAGCCCAGGATTCCATTGACCCTTTTAGCAACAAGGGCACATTGCTGGTGCATGGAAAGTGTGATATCTACCAGGACTCCCAGATCCTTCTTCTCAGTAGTGCTTCCCAGATGTTCCATCCATAGCCTGTACTAGTGCCTGGAGTTCTTCCTCCCCAGGTGCAGGACCCTACATTTGTCCTTGTTGAACCTCATTAGGTTGACAGAGATATTCTAGGAAGCATTAATAATCAATAAAATATTTATTTGGAAAGTCAATTACTAGAGTGTAGACAATTCCAAAAGGCTTATCATAAAACTGCTGTATCAAAATATTTATTGCTCTCTGTTTTTCACTTTTTTCTTGTAACCCCTTAAACATAAACAAATTGTAACAAGTGAAATAAATGATGGGCTGGAAGAATTGTTCTTCAACAGGAAGACTCATTCTCCAACAAATCTTTCTTGCGACTGCAACACTACAAGTCCTACAGTTGATTAGTAAGTCTCCATGTAGTCATTGTACATGAAAGAACTCAATGATCTTTAAGGTCCCCACCAACTCTAACCATTCTATGATTCTAAGACAGGTTACAAAGTAAGGTAGTCTGCAGCAATTCCAGCAAAACCATCAGGAATTCCTCCCAAACCTTTTGAGCACAAAGAAAGCATTTGTACATTAATTACGCCATTTCCCTTAGCTCCTACTTCATCTTTATTGCTCTTCATCACAGGCTGGCACTGGATTTGTTTACTTTGGTGTTCAATTCTGATGAGAGGTGTATTTTAATCGCAATTTCTCAGCGTAAAGGTATTCTGAAGCACACAAACAGATTACTTTTGGATGAAACAGAACTGCCAGATGTACTGCAACTGTTAATGAGTGATAGGTCCCCAGGACCAGCCAAATTTGAGCAGATACAAAGGCACGCACCTCCAAAAGACAAACACACCAACAAAATGCAGCAAGCCCATGCCTGCTCCTCGGCACCATCTGTTTTATTCCACAGACCTGTTCACCCAGTGCTGCAGTTTTTGTTGGTGTAGCTCTAGGAGCTTAGTCTGCTGCTCTAGACTAGGAGCAGCAAAGTTAAGACACCCTCTTGCCACCCACCTTGGGTGGCTCTGCAGTGCTATAGTCTATCACAGAAATATTAGAATCCGATTCCAACCCAAAAAAAGGATTTTCCCTTATACCATCTTGCCACTCAAGATTACGCCCAGGAAATATGCATCATGATGTAATTACACAAATGTTTTAACATCAAGTTTTTTGAAGTAGGTTTTCTGATGTCTAAAACCTAAATCTGCTTTCCACTTAACATTCTCTGCTAAATTGCTGCTTGGGCAATGAAAATGGATGTTTTCATTGCTCAGAAACACAATACTGCTAGGGATGAAAATATTTCATTATTTAAAAAAAAAATACATACTTTTTCTGTTTGAAACATGAAAATACAGGCTTTCATGTTAGGTTTTAGAAATAGCAATATGACAGTGGGTCTCTCCTGTGTAAATAAAACATGCTGAAAAACAGAACAGTATGCATAAATTTAATAAGACACAGAACCCTGTAAATTAGCTCATTTCATATCCCCAAGATTTCATGAATTTGATATGTTGGGACTCAATAATGCAAAATAACTCTTGAATTTGACACTGTGCATTCAAAGTTTTAAACTTTTAACATAATCATGGCAATGAAAGTATGGAAAGCATTTGCCTCCATGACAAAAACTTCTTATGAACATACTCTTGACAAATTTTATGGTTTTCTAAATTTGTATTAATTATTATAGTATTTTCGGTTCCTTTTTTTCTACAAAAAAATTGTATTTAAGCAATTTGAAGGATAAGCAGTTAATTTCTTTATCACTTTTAATACATTTTTATTTTAAACTGAAATTAATTGATTACGTACTGTAAAATACTTAGGTTTTGGGTTTGCAGCTTTATTTTTCTGATAGTGTGCAAAATATGTTTTTTAATAATTAGTGTGTCGAATGAAAAGAATATACAAGTACAGTGTTGAAAAGTATTTTCTTTCCATGAAAAAATTTTCCACTGAAAGTGGAAACTGGACCCAAACCAAAAGGAACGGTGAGGAGTAAATTACCATTTGGCTAAATTCAACATTCTCGTTCAATCATCAACTCATTTATAGCGAGATCTTTGTACTTTTGCTCGTGTCACACATTTTGCCTTCTAGTCAGAATCGGGCCGAATGAGCCCTGCACTTCTCCAGCTCAACACACACGCTTTCTGGTACAGCGACTCTGAACCAGACCCAGGTAAGGGTTTGATCCTCATTTCTAATCAGCCTCTGCAACTGCTGGCAATGAATTTATGGGGTTAGTCTCACCTCAAGGCAAATCATCCAAAGCCATCAAGGAGACAAAATACTTATTTGGTGCCATTATTCCGCATGCTACAGAAAGAGAGTCACCGATAGCTGTTTTAAAGCTGGTATCACAGTATTTGTTTAAATTATATGAGAATAATGTCATTGACAAGCCCGGAGAAGTAAATAAATGGTGTTGGATAGCCATGATGATCCCCTTTTGTGAATTCTGTATTGTTCAGGATACATGGGGGGTGCATTCTGGCAGACCCAGAGACAGGATTCAGCTTTCACAAACTCCCCTTCTCAAATATTTTTATTGTGTTCATTGAACATCACTGTGCAACACAGAAGCCTGGCAGAAAAACACTACTCAGTTATTTAGCCATGATAAATTAATGAATAAAACCAGGGCAAAGAAGAGGCAAGGACTTATAATCACCTTCAATTCATAGCAGTAAACAAGCCTTCTCTAAATCTAGAACCAGTTTTATTCCCCACAGTAGAAACTTTACTGAGTGGATTTTTAACTTGCAAAAAAGTAGTGGCTTAATTTGTGTGCAGGTCAACCTATAGAGAGAGATGAAATATACCTTTCTATACTTGGTATGACCATCTGCCTAATGATGAATGAGGACAAGAATTTGTGGGGAGGGACATGCCTGAAACAAATTTAGTGTGATCATATCAACAATAGCTTTGCAAGCACTCTGTGCTGAAGTGGCTGATGGCTGAATTGTAGTCCCAGCTCTGCCAAAAATCAGATTGCACAAATACTGAGTTATTGCATACATTAATTTGGTGAGATTACAGTTTTCTGTTTCCTACAGTAATAAGAAACATCATGAAATGCTCAGCTTAATTAGCAAGAGTCGCTGGGAGGTCTCCTCTCTCCTTGGAGAAGTAAGAGAAGCCAACTTTGAATGAGAACCTTCAGCTCTGGCATAGACTAGTAGGTGACTCAAGGGTACCCTTTAAATTTAATTGGCATGTCAAATAGCTTCCCGAGGATGGGACACACTCAGTGAAAAAGCAATATGCAGAATCAGAGTAAATTCTGTCCCCCTCCAATCTCAAATATCCTTTACTGAACTACACTAAGCAATTATTTTCAGGTATTTTAATGCAAAAATATGAATGGTTTTACCGGGGATTCTGTGAAGGTAGAGGAAATCTTTTCACAGAAACACTTAAGGAAAATGAAAGTATTGTCCAAACTACCTTTTTTTCCCTAATCTCTCCCTTTAGAAAACTTCAACCACAAGTTAAAGAAAATAATGTATTCCTAACTGGAAAAATCACTACAGTGATTACCAGAGATTTGATTTCACAACTCCATAACAGCAACTGATTTTCTTAGCTGAAAGACCTCTCCCAATATGAGCCGAGGTTGGTGACAACAGAAAGTGTATGATGATAACTTTGGACTTCAGAGTTCTGAGACTAATGCACAAATGAAAACAAGGATGCACAGTACATTAATTTTAACTTCCAAATATCCCTAGAGCACCACATGTGGGTTTTCAGGCATTCAATTTTTTGCAGACATTTTTGATTAAAAAGGACAAGCTTTTGTTGAAGAAAATCATGCGAATCCACAGTCGGTCTATAATCGGGTCTAGAATCAGAAGGGCAATTCTTCAGCTGGGTCTTAGTTCAGGGCTTGTTACTGTGCAAGCTCAGCTTGGCCAGGATCAAGCCCCAGCTAATGACAGACACCTTAGGCAGACTGGGGAATGCCTAGCATAGTGGAGGAAACAATTTATATGTTCTGCTTGTAGGGATTTGACACTTTCTGTGTAAAGCTGCCTCACATTTCTGCCCGTCTGTCATGAGCACCACGAAGGCTGCAAGTTCCTCAGGGCAGGAACCTGTTAAACACTTAGAACAACACAGGAGCTCCATGGTAATAATTACCACTGCTATTAAATGCACTGTGGCATAGCTGTTTCAGTATCCCTACTGTAACTCGTATTTCTGTAGGGCTGTCAGTATAATAATGTTATACTGAATTGCAACAGAGAGGTTTGGGGAAGCGCGAGGAAATGCTCTATCATTTTCCCTGATCTCCTGCGGTGCTCGGCAGCACTTTTGACACCAATAATCCGTGGCCACAGCGCTGCCAAGAATGAGAAAACTTGTTCATGCAATTAACATGTGACATCATACGGTAATCACCCATCAGGAAGACCTCGCTTCCGTGCCTATGATGACAACGTCTGAAAAGCAAACACATTTGCTCCCAGAATTAAAAGCACCAGATTTTTCCTCCTGCAATTTAAACCAAACTGAAATCACAATTCCGCGCTCCATTTCTCCCTTGTGGAAGACAACTCTTTGATGAACTAATATAGGTAGGAGTCACCAGCTGAGATCTAGACATGAAATATCTCCTTTATACTCAGACTTTCGCCCTGTGTATACAAAGCGGAGAAGCAGCATCTCGCCTTTCCAGAAGCATCCCTTAGCTCTCTCTGCAGCCTGCAGACCCACACGCCGCTGCGGAGGGGACTGGCTTGAGCAGACGGAGTCCAACCCAAAGGACAGGGCCCATAACAGCCCTTCTCACACGTGTGAAGTAAGAAAAGGTCCCTACTCACACTCACTCTGCAGCCACCGCTCTGATGGAAGAAGTCAAGGTGCAGAATAAGGAGCAGGAATCCTGCTGCAGAAACTCAAAGATCTTTTTGAACTTCAGGCTCTGTTACCCTCCCAACTTATTTTTTTTTTCTAGGTGGAACATGTGAGATTAGGAAGATGTAACAAGTCCTTGTTTTAAAGGACTTTTTCCAATGGAAACGGAAATATTGATGTGTGTCTCAACACCTGCATGGATCAAATCTGGCTCATCGTTTTTAATACAGAAGTATTAATGAATTTTTTGAAAGCAATTTTTTATCCTTTCTTTACACACGAATTCCTACTTACACTGGTAGACTTTCCACATATAAAATTAAAAATGTTAAATTAAACTAGTACTTTCTTATATGCAAAAAGGTGCATATATTCAGAAAATTAAGTATATGACCACATAAAAAAAAACAACCCTCCACACACAGGGAATATTGCACATATGCAAACTAAAGTCTTATGTGGCATTTTTTTTTAGGAATAAAACAAGACTTCCAGGTTTGCAGATGCTAAATGATTGATACATTTTCCATTTAAATGCAAATTTGACTTTTTGTTTTAATGGGATGACAAGTATTTTTCCCCAAATTTTTCAGACAGTATCATTCTGAAATATGGGAGAAGGCTGAGGGGATAAAATCTGTCTAGATTTGCTTGGTATAATTCTTAAGTAAGATAACCTTGATGCATTCTCTTTTATCATTTCATCCAAGTTTTTTGAACACTCATTTACAAAAAGAAAATGAAATGTGTTGTACACCTTCCAAATTAAACAGGTTAAGTAAAAAAGAAGACAGTTTACTCATAGCTATGTATGCTTATGGGGTGAGAAGGGAAGTGGATTTTGCAAAATAATGATCTCCTAGTAGTGTGAAATACAGGCCAAAAAATAAAAGAGAGTTCAAGAGTAGCATTATAATGACCAAAATTCACTATGTGTATTTTATTATGTCGGAAAAAACTCTTTTAAGAAATGGAAATCACTACATTCTATTGATTCATGCACAGAATCTTCAGACATAAGTCATCAGTGTTGACACTTTCAAATACATAAAACGTGACATCTGCTCCTACAAACGCACTACACAGGCTGTAAATCATCAAAGAGAAAAACAGTTCAATGTCATTTCAGCCAGTGTAAGCTATGGTTTACAACTGAGAGATAAAAATAGTCATACTGTCTCTATGACATCTAAACCACTTTTCTATTGCAGTATTCTATGTTCTAATTTATCTTTGTGGTTGAACAACACACAATCAATTGTAAGCAACTAGTGTAGTTTGATTCCAGTCAACAGCAATTTTCTCAAGCTTTATCTTTTTTCCCCTTCACTGCACTGACTTTAAGAGGTCTCCCAAACCCACCCTTTCCCATGCAGTGCTTTGTGGAGACTCTGAGGACTTAAATTTGTCATTTTAAATTGTGTAAATGTAAGAAAAAAGACATAACTTATATTTAATGGTTTCCAAATGCTTGTAAAATCCTTTTTGAGTATCACCGTATCTGCATTCACACTAATGAAGAATGTGTATATGCATTTCTCAACAGTGATATCAGGGATCGCTGTACTGGGTATTTTTCCCATTTATCATTCCTCACCAAAGAAAACAGTATCAAGTATCTTGATCCTTCCTTGAAAGAAATGCAAAATTGCCTCCTATAGCTTCTTTGTAAACTTAATTAGTATTCAAACCAATATTCAATTTGCATAAAGTACTAAAACAGTTTTTCAAATCTTCAGTGATTTTCTTCATTTAATTATGAAGTGAGAACATGACTATCACAAGTGGCATATTTTGTTATTATTAGCACTAAGAGACTACAACATGCATTAGGATTTAAATATTTTTTGTACATGATAAAGCCCAAGGAGGTGAATTATCTTAACCACGGGTATTTAGCATTAGCTTTGCAGTAGAAATAAAACATTTATATGATTAATGAAAATGTAATGAATAGACACATCACCATGACAAGTGATGTAATGGTCTTGCAATCTACCACACACGGGTAAGTGCTAGAAAGCAGAAAGCAACATCAGAGCAATATACATTAAAGTGCCAAAGCCCAGCCTGAGCAGGAAACAGTTTTTCCCATTTCCACGTTGCCTAATCTTCCTAATGTACAGGAATACAAAATCACAATCTCTTCGGTTTTTTTTTACTTGACTGTGGGACTTTTATGAAGTTCTCTGAGCCTTGCACTTGGAAGACAAGTGTTCAAGCTCTCACCATAAGACTATTTCAGACAGCCTGGAATCAATTCCACAAGCGTGCACTCACCAAAAGTACCAAAGAAGCCTTCTCACACAGAATTTCACTCAAACAATGCTATTGATGCAAAAAAAAAAAAAAAAAAAGTTTTCCTAGTGAATTAGTCATCAGTTTTCCAACAACGGCCAGTTCTTAACAGTCTAAATGAATTGGTCCTTCTCTAAGCTTAGCATGAATGTTACGAGACGTTTTATCATCCTCCTTTCCCCTGTAATTGACTGATTCTTGAACTTTTATTTCCTTAAGCCATCTTCCAGATGTTAACATCACCTCTCACTTAATCACCAAACAGGTGTACAGGCATTCTAATGGAGTGGGGAAGTCATCCCCAAGCTGCAAATCGAATAGTTGCATGTCAGGTATGTACATCTGTGAACTTGCAGAAACACAGCCCTCCACAGTTCACTTCAGGAGTACTCCTGGAAATACGCCCAAACACCAGTACAGTGTGATTTACCCCCATCAGCTGTCAGGAACACTCCATTTTCTTCACTCTACCTGTAATTGTCCCCTGGAACAGTGACTGTGTTTTGTGGCCAAATGTGCTAGCCACCCTTCGAACCACATACTGGTGGCCATGGGGCATTAGTGATCGACCAGGGGGGTGGCTGAGTCACCATCCCTGAATGTGTTGAAGAGTCGTTTCAACTGTTGTTGAATGGTGTTGGGGGATGTGGTATAGGGCAGAACTTTGTAGAGTAGGGTTGATGGTTGGACATGATGATCCCAAGGGTCTTTTCCAACCTGAATGATTCTATGATTCTATGTTTCCATGATATCTGACAGCAAACTCTTGCATGATAGCACAAAATTGCCCCGTTTTTGCCTCCCTACCCATGTAAATTCTACAGCCTTTGCAAGTTATAGCCATTGAACTTTGGTTTTATAAACCCCAGCTCTTGGATATATATATTCCAGGGATTCAGCTGCAGCAATGTCCAGAACTTCTCCCATTTAGTATTTCTTTCTTACTAAATACTTGCTTGCACATTCCCAAAATACAGCGTGCTGTCAGCCAAGGAGCCTAGAAAGCTAAATCAGATTTCAGCCGTTTGCACCAGAGGTTCTTTCCAACTCTCTAACACAGTCATATGGTCTAGCTCATAGCAAGATTAGAAAGGCAACATTTTTTCACACGTTTCCACGTAAAATCTTGATTTGTCGTGTGCATGCGCACACAGACATGCGTAACCAGAAAGGAAACGAAGGCGCGTGTGTGCGCAGGCATGCACATCAGAGCAGATAAGCAGATCTTATCTCTCTCCACTGAAGTGTCTCTTTTCTTTCCAACTGCTCCTCTGCTGAATGCTTCTTGAGGACACGCAAAGTGTTCTCAGTTCTCACTGAAACTCAGTAAAAACTGGGGGGGACACTCAACAGGCTCAACGTATCTGATGCACAGACACAAAATACAACTACCCAGAAGAGAAAGCACCATTTAATTTATGATTGTATAACAGAATAGATCTCTACCTGAAAATATTTATTAACCTGATAAATAGGCTGCTTTTTTTGAAAGCTAATCTAATTATACAATTCATTCCAATAACATATATTACCCCTCCATATACAACTTGTCTCTCTGCCTATCTGCTAAGAACGAAGACATAACTTATATTGTATCTGGATACTTAAAAAGCATTCAAGTACTTCAACTTTATCAGCAGTAGTATTGTAAAACTTTTTTTACTTTCATTGGAAAAAATTATCCTATGTCTGGATGTTTGTTTCTATATTTGACTGAACGCACAAATGCGTATTAATCACCTTCTTTCATGAGGGACTCTCCCAATGGTGTTCTTACAGTAGAATACCTATGTTTATTCCACTTTGCAGTTCCAGAAAGTTTTCCTACATGGATGAGTTTCAAAAGATTTTATAGGTCTGCTCCAACAATTTTCCATAAATATCCAGAATTTCCACAAATGTAGATGCTTCAAACTGTAACAGGCTGGGGCTGTAAGAACTTAGAAACACCTATCTTTGAGGCACCCCGGTGATTCTGGAAATCTCCACTTAACACTCGATCTGTGAAAATGCAAGCATCAAAGAATTCACCTACTTAGGCTACAAAAATAAATCCTGTCATGTCACCGGGCTTCCATAGTTCCTTCCTAATATGCAATACTAAAAATTATCGCTGTATTCATAGAGCAAGCGAGTCCTTTGCATCACTGAGTCCTTCATTGCTTGCAAACTTAGGTCCATGGCAAATTCTCCTTCCCATGAAGTAGAAGAGCCATTCTTCTATATGGTGTTCTTTTTGCAGCAGGTTTTGAACAAAAAATTATTAGGAGGGTGCACAGCTCTGTCAGAGAAAAACCTGAATAAACAGATTCACTATTTTTTCTCTTGCATGAACTCTGGAGCCCAATTATTCTGGGAAATCTCCCCA
The DNA here is from genome assembly GCA_004320125.1 of Scolopax mira. NCBI lineage: Eukaryota > Metazoa > Chordata > Aves > Charadriiformes > Scolopacidae > Scolopax > Scolopax mira. The sequence continues at coordinate 21,067 of BJBW01000707.1, read as the reverse complement.
CCACCTTCATTAGGAGAACTCGTCACCTTGTGACAAAAGCCTTGCGACAAAAGGCCAACAGTGACACCAGGCAGCCCTCTCCTACCTGTGAAAACTACACGATGAGTATTATGGCCACTTGCACAAGTAATTTGTTCCATGACAAAATAAAGGCTGAACAGTGAGCCATCATGTGCAAGTGATGGGAAATTGAGGATAAAAAGCAAAAAGGTATATCAAATGTAATTTATCTAGCATTACAGATTATCTTTATTATTTCCATTTTGTTGCTGCGTCGGTAAAACTATCATATCACTAGAAAAACAAATTACTATGTGACAAATCTATTAGTGTCTAGAAGGAGGTGTTTCTTACAAGTACTTAGAGAAATATAGAGTCCTCATGGTATACACTGAACTCCCACTGACATAAATGAAAGCTTTACACATAGAGTAAATATAGAATACGTTCCTCAGTTTTCATGCAAAAATCTGCAGTTGTTTTTTTACCCAACATAGAACATATTGGCTGACTGGGAGCACCTGGGGAACAGCTCACATCTGAAATACAGAGCTGGTGTGCAACATACTGCCTATTCTTTGCCAGCTCACAATATGAGCATTAACATTGGCATTATTTACACCAAAAAGAGTTATTAATAGTTTAATTGTAACTTGAAAAATAGTTTCAGTGACTTCAATGCTTCTTCCACATTTTTTTCACCTCCTTATTTGGGTGCCGGTATTGATTATTTTTTCACAATAAAAATCATTGGTCAGATGATTTAGAAGTTTGGGTCTTGAGTGAAACAGATAAGCTGAAGGAGGTTTGGAGTTTATGTTTATGTGGCAGTAGTTGTGCACTTTCCAGAAAAACAACAACTTCCTTTAGAACTTAAGTATCATCTCAAATGATATCTCAAACAAACAAACAAAAGCTTACTTTGAAAACAGCCCTGTATCTAACAAGTTTATGCACCGAATACTTATTTAATTTGCCATCTGTCAAAACCATGTGGAAAAAATGAAAGAAGGAAAAAGTTATATTGTTAGACAGTAAAAAAGAGTAACGGTAACAAAACTGATTCTTTGTTCTTTGTAACACTGCAACAGGTTCAAAAATCTATACATACAGGCAGCAATAAAAAAGGACAGTTTCCAGTGAAAGCCTCATGAAAGAACCTCAGTTATTTGTCTTTAGCAATTTCTAGCCCACTTTTCTCCAGAAAGCCTTGATATTGTCTCACCACATTTCCTCATGCAATCACATATGGCCATGCAAACAGAATATTTCTCTCCTGGAAATCTACAGTTTGCTGTGACTGTGTGAGCTCATCACAGCCCAGCCCAGTTAACCCACCCTTGGCTTCCCTGTAGCTGAGTCCTGGCCAGATGGGCCTCCGGGCCCTGTGCTGGGCCAGTTTGTAGCCCGCCAACGTAGAATGAACAGAATCACAGAGTGGTTCAGGTTGGAAGGGGCCTTAAAGATTACTGAGTTCCACCCCCCCTGCCATGGGTAGGGAAAAAATTGGAGGCCTGTTCCGGGCCACCCAGTCTCCATTGGCAATGACCTTCTTTACTCAACCGGCAGAAGCCTTTACTAATTCTGCATTTTGCTGGAACGGTTGGTAAACTAGGAAACATGGACACTTTTACATTTCCTGACTACTGCTGGGTGACCCGAAGTACTTCATGCCAAATTTGATGGTCAAGCTGTTGGCTTCTTTGGCTCTTTCCTTTCTCTATTGATGTCCTGCTGGCACCAATGAGACACACGTAGTTTAATAAAAGCACGGTGATCACACATCTGCTTTCGGCTCGCATTAACAGCTCTGCCTAGCTGTCAAGATTCTGAAAACCTGCTATTCTGAATTCATTACCTGGAAATTATACAAGAAACAAATTTTAGTTTCATATGTGTATTCCCAGCAGTGGTTAAGCTTGGACTTGATTCTGAGGGAAAATCTAAGGTGACTTACTAGGGACTATTAATGACACTCCCAGTCTCATAAAGGGACCGTGGCTGCCATATTCTCATCCACGCACAGAAGCTCAGTTTCCACATAATAAGGCAACTACATTGTCAAACTTAAGACCGAGTCTAGGGTTGCCTGGAGGTGATTACAGACAATTTTTGAGACTTTGGGGTATATTTTCATGATAATGTGATTTGGCTGCTGCAAAAGTTTAGTTTAATTCAGTTTAAGACTGCGTTCTCATAGGGGGCTTAATTACCTATTGATCTCAGCTGAACTGCTGCCCATCACCATAGTAGACACCTTTCATGAAAAATCAATAGCAATATTAAGTCTCTTTTTGGTGTAAAGACTGATTGGACTGTGGGCTAAAGAGGTTTGTTTTCCGTTTTATTGTTCAGACTCAGATTTTTTCAGCTGGATGTTTCCTTGAGATGCACCTCACCCTAGAAGCTGTTATCCACACAAACTGTTCCTATTAAAGCCTCATTTAGGCCAACAACACTTCTAAATAGGTTAAAATCTGCCGTTCTGGCCCTGAAAGTTTCAGCCATTTCTGGTTGATCTCCCTTGTGATTTCCACACAACAAATATGCAGTAAAGGGGAATTTACCTGGTGCTGTACCCCAGTGCAGTGAATTGTTCCATACATTTTTAGTATTTTTCTACCATCTGAAGCCAATTCTGAGTGAGAAACATTCTTTACCTAATCCAATTTATTTAGTCAGACTAAGCAAGAAAAATGAAGTCATCTAGATTTTTTTTTTGTTTGTTTGGCTTACATGATTAAGGAGAAAGGGACAGAAATGATATTCCTTTTGGGAGTAAATTCAATTCAATAGTATTGAACAACTTTTATGAATTTCAAGATATCTTTCAGGAAAGCACTCCTTATGCATTTTCATTTATCATTTTGTGTTTCTCTAAAACCTCTATTTTTAAGTTAACACACATAACTTTTGTGAAGCTCATTAAATGGTAAAATACATTCTTCACTTTTGTTTGTAAAACTGATATTAAGTTTTTAGCACCAGTACTAAATTGTTCTCAGTGCCGAACAATATTTTACTGGATTTCCTCTGTAGATGAGCTATGTAAAACCACAAGTGAGTTCAACTATGAGATCTTTGTTAGAGAAACTTTCCTCCCACAGAGCAGGTTTGCAAGAATTCTGATATTCTCAAAGTTTAGTGTTCAAATATCTCGTTATAACACTTCTGACTGCTTTTCCTCACATCACTGATACTCTTGCTGTTTCCTGGCAAACAAACTTAATGGTTTCATACTCTTTAACTACTTAATCTTTGAGCAGGACAAGAAAGCAAAAACACAGATTAATTTCATGTAGACTAGGATCTCAATCCAATTGATGGTACTTGAAAAAGCAATAGGAAAAATACAAACATCTAGATTTCATCAGAAAAATAATCCTATTTAAACAAAAAGCTTGGGAAGGATCAGCAAAAAACAATAAAGAAGTAAGCAACCCTGTGGCAGCTTTAACATTTGTATGACAATGACAAACAGACACCAGTTAGTCTAAGAAATATTCCTAAAATTCATTTCACACTTGCTTTTAGTTTTTAGGATTACTATTCACTGAATGTGCCCAGAAAAAAAAAAAACAAAAAAAACCCAACCAGCTTGTTATTACACATAACAGTTGCATGGTATGGATGAATGGTGCTACAGCACTTATAATTACACATGCACAAACATGATGGAAATTAGTATTACTGTAGATATCAAAAGCAAACAGACCTAATTAAAGAAATAACTGCAACAAACCCAGATGCAACCCAAAACAAAAAAGGACAACTCCAAATCTAATGAATCCTTTGAATATTAATTACAGAATTCCTAACAATACACTGGGAAAGCTCTCTTGGAGAATTCAGTTTACTGTTTAACAGTTTCTGACTAATTTTATTAACCTGTACATCTGAGAGGATCAACCCCCTCTGGGTTTAATTAGAAGAAAATTCAATTTAAATCTAAATGTCAACAGTGGTTACTAATTATGGCAGGGCCCTGGATGAGACATCCAGTCTGTAATCAGGCGGTTCTCTGCTAACAATTAACAGTTTCTTTCTGAGTTATGAGTGCATTAGGATTTTCCTTTTTCTAAATAAATATGATTCAGCATGGGACACGACTAATATTAAGAGCACCTACTGCTAGGTGCAGACATGCAGAAGAGGTTGCCAAATTAAATTACAGAGATTTCTCAAACATATAGCTGAATAATAAGCAGCTACAAAACTAGGTCAGGGTCGCAAGGAGCCGACCACAGCCCCTCCCCCCAACATGCAAAATAAATATACCCACTATCTTGGAATAGAAATCAGTCTTTTGTTATGCTCTTTGTCAGGAATATGTTACTGCAAAATGATATTTATTTCCACAGTCTTTGCAGCTGTGAGCAGGGCTGAATTAATCTTTCCAGAACCGATTTCATCTTCAATTTCATGTTTATGATTATAAAATGTAAATGTATTACTTTAAAGGAAAAAAAAAAAAAAGACAATGAAAGGCACAGACGTAAAAAGACAGCTCTTTACCTACTGCTTTCACTTTCCCTGTACTAATGAAGCAAATGGCCAACTAACTCTTAAATAAAAACAGACATTATAAAAATGCATTGTAGAAAATGTGGAGAAATATGAAAACTGGGGAGACGTCTGGAATGAAGTAATTTGAAAATCTAGCCTAAGCAGCAAATACGTGGCTTTAGACAAGAGAATTACCAGAACACAGAAACCTGACCAAAACTAGGCTGAGGTTAAAGGGTTTAGTCATTTAACTTCAAACCAGCCCCCGCGCTCTCAATACAACGACTAAGGACAATACCGAAAATGCTGATTACAGCTGAGCTTTGCTGTTTCTCAGCTTGATGATAGGTTTTTTTCAAAAATTACAACAGTCTTTTCTGAACCATTTCATCCTGATGACCTACTAATTAATGACTTCCTTACACATAAAGTAACTGTGTGGGGTTTTGTGGAAGTTGTTGACAAATTTGTGTTATTTCATCTTGGGACTTGTGCTCAAATACTCCAGGCAAACACATTTTGAGATTTGTTAGTGGTAAATTCTAAAAATGACTATTTAGGAGAGGGAAAGCAGAAATTAGAGGAAATCTGTAAGAAAACACAGAGGCAGTTCTATACATAGTTTTAGTCGATGTAGTATAACCATAACAATCAAGTGTGCTGGTCTTGGGCTGCTCTTTGTAAACAGGAAAGCTGTTTTCTTTCTACGTTAAAACCTAAAACAAATTAAAAAAAAAAAAAAAAAAGAAAGAAAGAAGAAAACAACAAGCCTCTTCTATAGAGAATATGTTAACAATCATGTATTGGGCATTATTTTAATCACATTTTCTTTACGTTTCCTTGACCAAAGGCCACCAAGTGGCAAAGGAACACACTAGCATCATTGTTGATAAATGCTTGTATAAGATACTGTAATTACAGCTTCAGAAACATTCTTAGGAGTGAAGACTTATAAATCACTTAGGATGATGTGACTGCAGTACTTTAATTTAATTTAGTCTTGCATTTATATTTTTCAAATTAAACTCTAAACCTAAAATCCCTTATGCATGTGCTTGACTTTAAATCTGTAAACAGTTTTATGCCCTCCCCAGGGCTGCTCATAGAATAAAAATTAAGTATATATGTATATATGTATGAAACACTTCTAAGTGTGTAAGCAGGTGCTTATTGTTAGGCAAGTGCTTAAAACACCTCTATTCAAGAAAGCACTTATGGATATTAAATACTGCATATTATGTATATTATGTAAGGCTTTCCTGAATAATGATAAATCAAGCACATCTCAAAATTAAGTATCTGCTTTCCTCTATTTCTGAACCGATGTGGCGTTTTCTCTCGATAATGAAAGGATTATGCACATTTTAAAGTATAATGCAGAACATGGCTCTTAAAACCTTATGATGGAGTGGTTGCAGAAGATGTTCTACAAATGTAACACTCGAACCTGACAAGAAAATTACGCAACCATGACTACATTTGGATGCACCAACTCAGATTAACCACATGCTCTCCACACACCCCAGTGCCTGTAGATGCTGGCAGCTCTCTACACAAATGAACTTCGGCAGTCAGATTGAAAGTGGGTGTTTTAAGCCTATTTTTGTCACAACGAACGTTAGGTACCTGGCCTCCCTTGCACCACTGGCTCGCCCCCAGCTCTTCTACATCTTTCTCCAGCGAGAAAAAGGGAATCAGGACACCTCAGCACCTAATCTCACTGTCTGAGTAAGTGTGTAAAATTAGGGAAGACCGATAGCAAGAAATGATTTCCAACTGGCTTCTGAAATTGTTACTCACCTCCTGGTGATGGAGAGAGGAAGAAGGAAGAAAGAACAAGGGACTTTCCTCCCTCCCTGCTTAAACTGTGTAGAGAAGAAAAGCAAAAAAAATCCCCCAAATTAATTAGGCCAAAACTGTCTAGAAAAAGGGCAACTTTGCACCAAGAAGCAGAGGACTTGGGGCCCAGGTCCCACTCTCCTACCTCTTTAGTTTACCACTACCTCCTTTATCTCCTACCACTTTATCGAGTGCCTCCTGCATTCTAGAATAACTCAGGAGTTCCAAGCAACAGTGAAAATCTGTGGTTTATGTCATGTCCTTTCCTTCTCCACATTTGTCAGCAAACAGATGTTTGTTTTAGGGGAAAAAAAAAATCAAGTTTTTAACTTAACTCAGCGACCCCCCTTCCCAACCCTGGGTGATTGTTACACTTCTCGGGTGGTTAAATTCATGCATCCTTTAGTTTCATGCCTTGTAATACCTCCTGAGGCATGCAACAATCACCCAGAAATACTCTGCTGGCTGTGCTTTCTTATTTGGTTACAATCTTTGTGTGAAATTTTGGCCTCTGTGAAGTCAGCAGAAGTTTTTCTCTCAACTAAAATAGGGCAGGGCTTCACACTTCATGTTTCTAAAATACTCCCTGTTTTCAGTTCCTTTTGTATTTCTGTTTTATACTACTATTGCTAAAATTGCAAACAGTGATAACCAATGATGTAAAGTAAATTGTAATATCAAAATTTCAATATTAAATCACAAGCTAAGGAAAAAAATTTTTTTTCTATTTTCTGCCATGCACACTACAAAGTGTAATTTAGAAAATTATCAAATCACAATTAACATCATACTTTTTAACCTTCATTAAGCAAAGGCAAGTGTCTCTGTATTTTCCCATCCCTGAAAGAGTCTATTTCTTCTCCACGTTCAACTGAAGTTATAGTTGAGATCTTTTGATAGTACCAAAAAGGAAGTTCTTTTAACCACAGCTCAATAAGGTGAATGGAAAAACTGTTGGTTTCCTTCTGCTTCAACTGTTTACCTTGATCTGTTTTAAGCACAGAGAAGAGAGTCTGTATATAGTCTTAATTACATAACAACCACAAGTTAAACCAAAAAAAAAAAACAACAAACCTGTAAAATACTGTTTTGTTCTCACGATTGTACTGCTACAGTTCTGATTTTTTTTAAGTAATTCTCCTTGCACCTCAGAACAAGAGACTGAAGAGCTTTACCTTAGCTTCTAAAAGCAATGCTAAAGGCCTACAGAGCCATGAAGTGTAGAACTAACATAAAATCACTGTAAACAAAGAAAACTAAGCAGAGCTATAAATTGTTCTGTGAGCAACAAAGAGAAATTAAAAATTATGGTTATGTGTTGGTGAAAGAAGTTATGACATGATTTGGTAGGACTGAAACCTGGCACAACACTTCACATGACTGAAACTTATCAGTAAAACCTAAATAGGCAAGCCAGCCAGGAGAAACAAGAATGTGGGACTCCACATTAAAGGTATCGTTTACATACTTAAGACTTACAGGCTAATTCAGAGTAGTTGTATCTGATTTACAACAATATCAGGTCTTTCACAGCTGCCAACAAAAATGAAAAAATAAAAGGAGCAGGCTGCTAAAAATTACTTAGAAATACGTGTAAATAAATAGAAAATCACACAGGTTTCTAAAGACATAAGCTGGTAGACTTCTGATGCTACTCATAAATTATTTTTGAAATGTCTAAAAATGACAGATCTATTCCCAACATAAAATGTAAACCAAGCAACTTAAAATTGCTCTGTACTAGATCTGTGTGACAGATAAAAATAACTTATCATTTCCTAAAATTGCCTATTGCCTGCGTTAGACCGTTCACAAAGAACTTCAGTTACAATGTGTATGACGTATATTTTTTTTTTGTCTGTAAAAAGTCAGTGTTCGCAAATAATCTTAAGGACACTTACAAACAAAACTGAGCATAGTAGATATTTTAATACAAAAGAATACTGAAAATCAGAATATAAAAACCCCACAATCCTTCAGTCATGAAAGAAAGATTTTTTTTGTGTGAAAAGCCATCAGAGCTGAGAGGAAAAGTAGTTGGAGCAATTTTTTCTCTCATATATGGCAAAAGTGAAAATGTGGAAGCTTACAGAAGTAAATGCAAATCAGCAGTTTAGAAATGCAGACCATTGATTACAGAAGCCAGCAATCTGCTGAAAAAAATAATTTCTGGTACAGTTAAATAGTGTCACCTGTGAACCAATGAAATCTGGGCAATGGCACAGCTCTGGTCCCAAAAGTCAACAATGAGACTATCAGTTGTGATACAGAAGATAAGTGAATCTAGTACATATTGCAGAAAGTGATATATTCATCATTTGCTGTAACAACCAATACTTGTAATTTCCTTTGTAACTATGCATTTATAAAGTAAACTAAAGTAAAGTGAAGTAAAACGCATTAAATTCGGTGGATCAGAGAGCTGATATCCAAGGCTTCAGAAAGGATTGGCTCAGGAGATCTTGGAGCCCTTCCCTGACTTATTTTCTAAGTTTGTAAACACTGGAGAGTTCTGGTGGACTGGGGATAAAAACCATAACATGTCAATATTTCAGAAGCCTAATTAGGGTAAGATTGGACAAGAGTCAATGTAGTCTGAATCTGAAATCATCAAAGTCTGTTAAATCATAGAATCATAGAACAATTTAGGTTGGAAGGGACCTTAAAGATCATCTAGTTCTGATGCACCAATAAAGACTAAACGGGCAGGTGAACTAATATCATTTAATCTGATTTTATAGAAAAAAGGTTTTCCCCTAAAATCTTATTTTTTCATGATATTACAAGCCTAACTAGGAGAGTCTGAACTGACATAATTTATATTTCTCTTATCTTTTAGAATTCAGTCCACATTTTTTTAAATAGTGTGCGAACTCAACCCACACGACACAGCAAAACCCTACTAAATGAGATCATTAAAAAAAAATTGCAAGTGAGGAAGTATCATTCAGAGAAATGCTTTGAGGCATGACATTCTCAACCCAGTGCTATGCCTCCAGTAGAACTTGGAGGAAATGCAAGAGCTGATGAATAAATAGCAAATGTGGAAGATGAACTACAGAAAAGCATCTGGCTCTGAGTGTACTCATTTGAACTGCATTTGGACACAGTTTTGTATGTGTCTTTTTTATCAATGTACAATGGCAGCTGGAAAATGATCATGATATAAAATCACCTGCAAGTGAACATAATGGAGGTAAGAACCACGTAGGCAGGAGCAAGGGAATGCTCTTCTGTAAGTGAGGGAGTAAGGAACGCCAGCAGCTCTGCAACAAGTCACCAGTAAGACCAGTACTGGAATACCATGCCCAATTCTGACCTGTCTGCACTTCCAGTAACATCCTGAAGCATTAAGAAACAATCAGAGGCCAAAGAAACGATTCGGGGTGTCAGACTACGTAAATACCATTTTCAATGATTTACTGAAAAGAAGGTTACGAGATGCTTTCAACACAAACTGCAAATATCAACTCAGGGAAAGAAATCTGTGCTACTGAGGAGTTCTTTATCAATAAATAAACATAGAAAGAGCAAAACTTTAAAATTTGGAACATGTAATTCATGCCAAACAGAATGCACACATATTTGATTAATATCCCATGGAAGCAACTTACATAGGAATGTGAAGCAGTTTCCATAAATATGATATTTAAATTAAGACTGTATGAACAAGGCAGAAGTTCTGATGTGAAAGTTTCTCAGCATGATTGGATTCTTGGCCTCTTTGTGCATGTGAGTTCAGCCTGTGTATGAAAACAGGAACTTGTGATTCTAAAAATCTATGTTTGACCCTCAGATTTTTATTAAAGTTACCGAGCGAAGCCGATCTATTATCCAGGATGATATGTAGCAGCTCATCAGTATGGCTGAGTGTAACAAATACAAGACAATGGGAGTTTTATCAGGTAGACAAAATCTTAGCCAGGGTTAGACAGCCAAATGTTCAACGTTGCAATTTGCATCCTTGGAGACTGCTCACAAAAGCCCTGGTACTGTCTAGCAGTGGATCATCTTCAAAAGCTCTACCATCTGCCTTTTCCCTGTGGGCATGTTTAGGGGGAAATCAATGAGACTAGTAAGTGCCCAATATAAACACCTACGTTATCATAAAGGAGATGATCGCTCATAATACACCAGTCCTTTAGCTTTTTGCTCATAAGTAACAGCAATACAGGACTCAAATGATCTCCAACCTCTTTCACTGATGCAGAGCATATAGACAGTTCCCAAATGATTAGCACCAAACTTATTCTTAAAAAAAGAAAAATCCCTTCCATTGAAGGACTTGACAGACTATTTCTATGTATCTTGTTCCAACATCTCATCTCTATGTCTTTTACAAGCTTAGAGTTGTTATTATCTCTCATCTTAATGAGTTATTATTCATTCTTGTTGCCTTGTTTTCTGGATTATGTCCAGTTTAGCTTCATCCTTCTCAGAAGTACACTGGCTCTGTATGGATGAGTGGTAACTAGAGTTGCATAGTTTTTAATGGGAAACTTCTTAAGAGTTATAGAAACACATGGAGGTTTGAATCCTCAAAATAAACTTAACATTTCCTGAAGTCTGCTAGCACTGGGCACCTAATAATTTGAAGGTGGAAGGTATATGAAGTTTAGCTTCAAGAAGTAGTAAAAAAATTCCTTTTGAGGTCAAATCCCAGAACACCATATGGTCTCAGGAAAGACCAGAGTGCAAAGATGTGATTTATCTGTAGAGCAGTTGGCTAAATTGCTTCAGCTGTTGAGTAGAGCTAATAGCAATTTACACTATAAAGCACACGATACATGCTAAACTCACCACAAATCTCCAAAAGGTTTGACAAGGCCAGCTCACAAGGCTCCTCTGTTCATTAAAACTTTAAGTAAAAATACATGCAGGACAATTAATTATAAGGCCAATACTGGGAACAACTTTCTACATAGGTACATAAAATAAACCAGTCTTTTAAGAAGGTAATTGCCACTGTGAGCTGTCACTGTGAGCAGGCAAAAGTTAGAGAGACAATGTTTGGTTAGAGAGCGTGAGAAACAAAGGGTTTAGCCCTGAACAACTGAGGGATCTAATGTTAATTGTTTTGCTTCGTGCAGGCAATAAATAATAAATCGGAGTCTTGCATGAACTGAGTAACTGTCAATTGCCTCCGAAGACGAATGCTGTGCAACTGCAGAAAAAAACATGAAAATCAATGCTTCTGCACAATTCAGAGATGGATTCGATACCTTGCATCCCTCTTCAACATACAAGCGACATCAGGCAAAGGCGTTCTCTTCTGAGAACAATTTCACAGTAGCTATGCCTGGGAAAGACAATGATTTACTCAGCACTTCTGGATGTAAGAATAATTTTAGCCACCAAGGAACTAAGTTGAAAAGTATGTTGAAAAATGCTGTGAAAATGGCAGCGCTGTTGAGCTGGGTCCCAGCCTTGGGCACGGGTCTGAAGTGTTCAGGGGAAGGACATAATACATCCATCCCACATAGTCCTCCATCCTACCCTGGGCTGAAACAGAGTGGTGAAAGTGCTTTAAAAATGTTGGTTTACGCCACAGACGTCAAAGAACTTGATTTCAGGGAAAACCTTGTGCACACATGTGAAGAACATATTATTGCACTGCTCCAGTTTATCCAATTTATGTTGCTCCTCTAGCATATTCTTATTTGTGAGACCAGAAACATAGTTCCTACTAGAGCTCTTGACTTTAAGCACTGCAATATCTCAAACTGTTTCAATTTCCTTCAAATTCTGATATAAGAAACAAAACAGCTTTAATATTTATGTTTTCAAAAGGCTGATGATGACTTTGGAGTTTTCAGTTAAGGAGCTACATTGAGACTGTTTCAACAGCAAGGGAAAACAGTAAGTTGCACAATCTTGACCTTTTAAAATGTTCTCTAATATATCATGTAAAAAAATGTACAGTATTAAATAAGAAATTTGCTAGCCTTCAGCACAGAGGCAGGTTTATTAGCAAACAACTAAGTGGAACAAAAAATCTATAACCCTGATCTTATTGAAATAATTACAGAATCTTTAATGTCCCAGTAGGCATATACAGAGAATAAGATGGAGCACACAGAAAGAGCACAGTAATGAAAACAGACAGAAATAGGCCATTCATCCTACCTTTCACTTAGTGCATACAAACCACTGTCAAAAGTATAAGACAACACAAAAATGATTACTGACCAAAAAACAGTCAAAATTTCTTTTGTAGTACTAGATCTTTGGAACGTGTGGGACAAAATTAAAGTCAATACTCAGATTCCTGACAAGCAAATGTTTTTTTTCCATTTATCTGCATGCATAATTGTCACTTTTTAGTAAATCTGTGTAACATTGCAAAGAGGATGTAAATCTACTTGAAGAGTACTCACTTCAAATCAGAAGAATCTCGCCATTTAACTATTCTGTATCTTGCCTCAATTATAACCAGTACAGATTCAAAATACACATGAATATAGTTTGCAAAACTTAATCAGATAAAAACACACAGATATCACAATGAAAGAGCAGCTCTGGTGACCTGCCTTGCTACAGTCCAAGTTGGCAATCCTGCAGCAACGTCATCTTTTGCGTTTTCTTTAAAATTCATTTGGCCTCGACTACAAAACTTAATGGCACAGAGGGACTTTGTCACAAGGCAAAGCAAGGAGCACTGCGCTGCCATGCTTCATCGGAGCAGACTGGAAAAGCAGAATATGGCTCCTCCACCCTCTTCCCTCTGCCCACAGGATGGGCTGAGAGAGTTGGGCTTGTTCAGCCTGGAGAAGAGAAGAGAGACCTTTTTGCGGCTTTTCAGTATATAAAGGGGGCTTGTAAGAGAGATGAAGAAAGCCCTTTTACCAGGGCCTGTAGTGACAGGACAAAGGGCAACAGTTTTAAACTGAAAAAGGGTAAATTTAGAATGCAGGTGGTGTATCATAACACTGGAAGAGGTTGCCCAGAGAAGCTGTGGATGCCCCATTCCTGGAACTGTTCAAGGCCAGGTTGGATGGGGCTTTGAGCAGCCTGTCTATTGAAAGATGGCTGTGCCCATGGCAGGGGTGGTCATCTTTAAAAGTCCCTTCCAAACCAAATCAATCTGTGATCCTGTGTTACTGTGATCCCTGTAGCCCCACTAAGACCTTAACTGTTCCAGGTACGGACACCAACAACTTCTCTGGAAGACAGAGCCAAGATCTCAGCCTCTTCTTGCCCCTCCCTTTAACCTGAACATGGAGGGGGTGTAGAAGCTTTGTACAAGCTGCTTGTCACATGCTGCAAAGCATGCACTGAGCTTTTGGTCTGAAGAACAGGAAGCCACCTTCCTCATTCTTCCTCTCTTCCAGGAAAAACAAGATACTCTGCAACTCTGCATACCTGTCTACCCCTGTATGTGCTAAAATTAGCTTTGTGATTTTCCTTTAATCAAACAACCTCAACAATGCTTTGACATTAACCTATGATGAGCCTTCTTCACCCATACAAGGAAATCTGTAAAATGTCTTTTACTGAAGTGAAAGAAATAAAGGTACATTCTGTTTCTAACGTCACTGCCCACTGAGGGTAGCTACTGAAAGATACTCCCAGTTTACAGAACTCAGATTCCTGTATGGCATTGTAAGAGAAATATCTCCCAACATATCTGTATCTCCCAACAGGTAGGGAGAGTAATTACTGTTGGGGGAGGAAAGGCTAAATTATATAGAATGCTTCATGGCATAACACAATTGTAAAAACACTTCAGAAACAACACAATCTTCGATTTACAACTTCCAAGTCTGATGCAAAGTGCTATCCATTCCCTTCTTTTCCCCCCAGTTGTGAGGAAACGCTAACAATCTCACAGACATACGCTGGCCAAGAAATAATTTCAGGACAGTTGCTGTTCCCTTTACTTTTCCCAGGGGGGAAGGAAGTAAGTCACATTCTTGTCATAGTGGGAATAAAGATGTTTTCATTGTGACCTAAGTTTGCAAAGGAAAGGGCTTCATTATTCTCTTTCCTAATTCTAGCAGGCTGAGATAACAAACATCCCAGAGATAGTTTTTGTTTTCTGCATGGTAAGTAAAGTTGAAAGTCCTTAAGGAGGTGCCTATTTATGCCGAATGCCAGTTTCAAATTCCAGCCCTGCTCGCTTTAATATTTTTAACCATTTAGACTTTTGGTTTTCTTTAAAATATGGAAAGTACTTCACTTTTCATAATAATTTCAACTCCCTCTATGTATTGCAAGTGTCAATAATACCACTTACTGTTGGCTAGAGATTAAGAGCCATTACCTGATACTAAAAATGAGGGGATTTAAAGATCATTATGAGCGGGACTAGTGTTCTTAGAGGCTTGTATCCTCCTGTTCCAGGAACTACTCTACTTCCTGTGAGCTACCAGAGCCATAACCACTTCTCTCATCCTTATGTACCTGCTACCCAGGTTGTCATTTGTTCTGTGGCTCCTTTGCCCTGCTCCAGCTGTGCAGCAGCATTCCAAGGAAGATCTACATCCAATTTTGCTTCTACAGGGCATAAACTGCCCCTCCCTGTAGGGAAGCAACGAGGTATCCAAGTCACACTACACCTTGGCAGGGGAAAGGGAGGAGTAGAAGTGGTTTTGCTATTTATTGTGAAATGCCAAAGAAAAATTAGCACAAGTTGCTTATTTGGAGATGATATGAAAATGCTGAATGGGAAATGAACATTGTATTTAACCTAGATACATGACAGCTTAAAATTAACTTTTCTTTATTTATGGTGATATTGAAAATCTTAATATTCTCTGCAGATGTCTTTAAATTTATGTTAGTGATGGGAATGAGTTTTTACTATAAAATTCTATGGTACATTCAGAAACCTTTAGCAAAAATTAAATGCTATTATTACGCGCTATAACTAGAATATAGTAGGTATTTGCTTTAAAGATGATGACTTCATGCATTCTGAAGTTTCTTACCACTTAGTAACATTATTTTCAAGGTATATTATACCCATCTTTTGACTGTAAGGGCAAAAACTAGAACAAACACATAGCGAAGTGCTTGAAATTCATTATGCAGCTTCTCAACTGCTCACAATACTCCTATTAAAAATGTATAACAGTGTTCTTACACTGGGTCAACATCCTGCACTTTGATTTAAAAAACTAAAATTATTTGCTGAATGCTTTGCACATTTCTCTGTGCTCATATGGGTAGCAGAATTTCTGCTCTTCTTCATCAAAAATTAGGGATCTTTTTCTATATGGAAGATAGTCCAGTCTCCAGATATGCACCATCAACAAGGCGAATATTTACATGTTATTAAAGGCTTAGATTACTCTAGTCAGGGAGGTTCTGTTCAAACCTGATGGGGGACAACCATCTGACAGGAAACAGGATTTTTAAGTGACAGTGAATGCTGCACAGAAGCAGGGAATGAACCCATACCTGGTTCCTGTACCACACATCCATTCCAGACACAGCCATAGTACTCTTAAGACAGGAGTACGTCAGAAGCATCACCAGCCAAAATAGATTGCTGTAAAAGATGACTTTTGTCCCAACAGAGACTGGGACTTACAGTGGATAATTTTTATTGAGTCAAAACTTGAGGTGTTCTAACACACCTTCACTAGCAAATATCTTTGTGTAAGAATTGTACAGTGTCCCTTCACACATAACTCTTCTTGTAGCAACACCCCTCAGAAAACTATCATCACAGCTCATAAGTCATCACCCAAGATTAAAGAGCAGGCAAAAGTTACTGCAGAGACCATTATGCTCTTAAGGTTTTTCCTGATTTGTCTATGATCTGCCTAGTTTCATTTTGTCATTTAACTTTGTGTTTGAAAAAGCAAGTTCAATGAACACACAAGCCACTCACCACGGAAAGAGTAGGTGAAGCCTAAACCTCCACCTCAACCTGTAACTCTGCTGATTTTAGCAGAGCTACTCCAGAATTAGGCTGGAGGGCTGCCTCATGCTGTACAGCCTTGCTGGAGCTCAGTAAGATGACAGGTTCCAGCTCAGATTCTCTTCCTTCAGACAGCAAGTAGTGACACACTTGCATCCACCTCTTGTGTCATCTGGGCACCCATGGGTCTTCTCTGGGGCATCCAGTGCTCCCTATGCCTACCCTACCCTTTCTCTCCCTCACTTGCTGATCCAGGATGGGGAAAAGAGTGGTGGTTGTGCAGCACAGTCAAGGGATGAATCTTAATACCAGTGACTTCATGCAGCCCACAATGTTTTTAGGGCAAGCTAGGTCAGGTCAAGAATCAACAACCAACACCCAGACGTTCTCCTCAGTTTATATTGTGGTCTTGATGACCAAACTCTTCAAAGACTTGGCCAGAGTGTGCACCGACTTCTTCCTGTGCACCCACAGTGTGCAAGAAGAGGGCTCAGCTCCCTAAACTTGATCCTCTAGAAAGAGTTGGGACCAGCCTCGGCCCACATGCCATCCCGGGAGTCTGAAAGTATTTACAGATTCCTCCAGTTGAGACACCGTCTTTGAGGATCAGCTTCCTAGCCATCAAACACAGAAGGGGAAAACAGCCAATTATTTTGTATTACTCTGGCTCCCAGTACGTGCTAAATCAGTCATAAGATCATCCGCAGCCTGTTCTGAGATTTGACAGCTACTACACACTTTCAAGTTGATTGCTACCAATTTGGAGCGTCTCAGAAACAAACATGGACATCCTGCAGATAGAGAGATTCACACATTTGGTGGAAGTGCCTTCAAAGCTGAAGTTTGAAAAGAAAGTGCGAGTATTAAAATGCTATAAAAATATACTATGGAATAAAAAAGCCCTCAAAATATTGTTTGACAAATTATAGTTCAAATTTTGAAATAAAAAAAAAAGTTGCTGAAGGTATGTAAGCCTTTATGTAAATAAATGTGTGTATATACGTGTATATATACAATATGAATGACAGATTGGAGCATCTGATCTCCATACTGAAAAATTTTGAGCAGATTGTTAATTTATTTTAAACTGCATAGTAACACTTCTAAAATACACTAATCACAACAGTGTAAATACTCTTGAAGACTGGTGTAACTTACATATTTAGCTGATTTCATGTTTTCTGGGATTAAAAATGCAGCTATCAAAACTTTTTTTATAAGCTGAGGTGTTATCATCCATGAAAAAACTAGAATGGCATCAGGAGATTCAAGTGTGCGTAGGAAATATTTTTTCCCATATTTATTCTTGAAATGTGAGGTATTTACATTGCCTTGTCCAAATTACATGTTATCCTTATATCAACTCTAGATAATATTTTAGTGATTTAACTGTAGTAGTGAGAAATGGGATTTTGAGGATAAATAGCTTGATCATGGTTAAGGACTGTGCTACACAACCCTGATTTAAACTTAACTCATGGCAACAATCCATGAGTTTATTTTGTTGGTAGGAAATATATGTCAAGGATCATGCAAGTCATTTAAATCCAGTGTAAAAACTTTGCTTCAAGTTTTAGCTTTATTTAAACTTGAACCACCACTCAATTTTGGGGTAATTTAAAAAGCATTGCTCAATTCTACAAAAATCCATCCCACCTGCTTCTGGTAAAAGCCCTACTTCTTTCTGAAGATGCCTTTTGTGACATGTGATCATTTATTAATTTCCAGATACTGAAATGCACACATAGACCCTCAGCCTCATCTTTGATACCATATGTGGTTTCCTCTAAAACTTTCCATACTGTTTAAACTGTGCTTTTTAAAAAAAGTCCGAGAAAAACTGCTCTGAGAGGTGGAACCTCATGACACAAGTGTCTAAGGTACTTGGACAGATTTTAGAAGAGAGATCCAAATGTTAAAATGCCTAGTCAGTTTATGCCCAGAAATGAAAGACTTTAGGTGTCTCTTTATTTTCTGTTATTTATTTTATTTATATTCTGTTATTGCCCAGGTGTCTAGAGCTTCCTCTCTGAATACAACCAGAGTTTTTGAAATTTCATAAAGGAGAATTGCTTCTCTAATAATTCACACATAGCTTCAAGTAGAATTCGACAATCACCAGTGCCTCTGCTTAGTGCATTTCACCATTTCACTTTTTTCCTGGATTAAGACAAGCACAATTTTTGTAATAGTTAAAAAACCCTACTAAACTGCCATTCCTTATTTCTCTATTAGTACACAGTCATTAATGACCATCTGTATTTGACAGGAGAGAACAGCTTACTATACCAGTCAGTTACACAGAACCAATGATTAAAAATACCCTGTCTCGTCATTTGAACTCCAGAAGGAGTTAGTTTTTTGCGATCATGTTCTGAAATAACAGAAATTGCCTAAAGAGGAAAAGGCTTTCCTAGATGTTGCAGGTTCTGCCTGATTTATGTACTTTTCTATGGATGGTAGACCCAGGAGAGAAACTTGTAAGACCCTTCACCCTTTCAGGTCCAGTTAGGTCTTGCCAAAGTTTCAAACAGCTCATTCACATCCCAAGTCCAAATGCGACCTGGCTACAGCCGTGCCAGAGACAGCCCCTAGGGCCACCTGAAGATATAGAGAAGAGAGAGGCCCGGGAAAACCAAAGCTGAAATACGAAGCCCATTTTAACTCATTTCCTTAAGATGAAAATTACTAGGCAGAGGATTAAAAATTGAAACATTTGTTGGCAAGACAGGCTTTAAGGCAAAACATGTGTTTCACGCTGCCAGGAATCTTCACCTGAAGTAAAAGACCATTTGAGAGAACTATAAAACCAAGGTAGATCATTTGCTTCTATATATCACAATTGATTTGAGAAAAATATCAATAAACACTGTAAAATAAGTATTTGATTTTGAGATAATAACAATGACTATTAATTTTGTATTTAAAGACACAATACTAATGTTCCAATTCTCTGTTTGGGGAAATATTTTGATAATCAAATTAACTTATGTTAGAAATATAAAACATCATTCAGTTTCCACAGCCTGGCAAATAATCCATATCAATGATTTGGAACAGTGATTCATACTCATATGATTTCTTTAATTAGTAGAAATATTGATCATTGCCATATTTATTTCATTAGATGATTTTATATTGTTTACAAAGATTGACTTTTTACTAAGGAAATTAGAACTATATAACAAAAAAGGTTGCTTTTGATAAAAATAAATAATCCAATTATTCTTTTTAAATGCATCTATTCTAGGCTTTAATGTTCTCAAATATATGCTTAGGAAATGAGAGTATTGAAAAAGACAGGTATACAGGTTTTGAAGTGAAACCCCAAAACAAAAGTTAGCCCATTCGGTCTCCCGATGAAAGTTAGGAACCCAAGAATGAGATTCAGAAAAAACATTTTGAGAGTTTTAATAAAAATTTCTACTCAAGTCCTGTCTGCAGGTAAAAAGTCCCAGCCTTGGACAGGCATCCAACTTTTCCTTCTGAGTACTTTTTAAGGTAATTCATCCATGAATGACTCCGTCATGGTGTGGCTGTATCACCCCTTTTAGTATCACATCCTACAGTGCAGCTTTCCAAAGCAGAAGCCATGATGTCCAAAAGGAAATAGGATATGACACCCAAAATGTTCATCGTAAACAAAAATGTTTAGGTTCCCTTTCCTAATGGCTACAGCCCTTAATCAGGAAGGGATCTTGAGCTCTGGCTTCTGCTCAGGAAGTGTATATTTGCTCTGCCTAAAAAAAGGAATTAACAGTAAAATATACCTAGTTTGCACACCCTGAAGAGCGTTAAGTAGGATGAATTTGAGTTTTTCACTGAATTAAATGCTTTTATGGCTATGAGTAGTACAAGAACTGAGCATCTCCCTGTGTGGGTATTTTCAGATATTAAAATTGCAAACTGGATGGGTGGCAATTTAAGGATTCTTAAGGGAAAATTCAGTTACTTAAATTTCTGCATGACTATGGGCGTAAGAATTGCACAAAACATATTATTGAGTGGTTTTGCTCTAATAAGCCCTACCAATAATCCAAATCAATTAAGTTATTCTAGGTGTGGTTCAAACACTGATGCAAGTCCCTGACCTGAAGGTCTACAGTATAACTACAAGGAGCTGATGTGGCAAATTAGGAGTTGGGGCAGAGCAAAAGGGCACTAGTCAGAACTATTGATTACCTAAACTAGCTGGATATCTAATGCATGTGCTCTTATTTATATATATATCTTGAACTTACGATGATAACAATCTGTGGCAAACACAAACCCAAGTCATTTAGAGTCCTCCTATGGAAAATAATATATAGCTTTGACCATTTTCTCAAACACAAAATACACTTCGGTCTCCAAATCTACTTCTCCATCCTGAAGATCAGCTCTCCACAGGAAAAGGTGAGACCCAAGGACAGTTGGGTATTTCAGTACATATATTGGGATCACAAACTCAAACTCTGATGATGTCCAAGGAGGAAAGAGAATTTTAATCAAATGAATATAACTGTAATGACAGTATTAGCGTTAACACCTTAAAAGAAAACTTTTGGGTTTAAGTAAGTCCAAAAAAAAAGTTTGGTAGGATGGATTATTATGCAAAGGCAAAATATTCCACTTTTCCCCTGTAGCTTCATAAATGATGCATTTGAGAAATGGAGTGTTTACATAACTACAATCATGCATATATTGTGCCTTTAGCATTTTCAATAATATAGACGGAAAATGGAGTTATCTTCGTTATGAACTTCATATGGACAACTTCATAAGTAGCACTACAGATAGATAATAAAATGAAATAAAGATATCTCTTTAGGCCAAATTCAAACCTTATTTCCATTTTGTAGAGATCAAGGGTAT
>BJBW01000706.1:122646-158035 GCA_004320125.1 Scolopax mira | reverse complement strand
GGTGTAGGGGATGACTTTGTAGAGTAGGGTAGATAGTTGGACTCAATGATCCTAAGGGTCTCTTCCAACCTAGACAATTCTATGATTCTTTGTTTCTATGTTAGAAGTTAATAGGAGTGCGTGCTGAACTCGCCTGGTATTTGCTTTCAGAATAGGCCATAAAATAAATAATGTAATACTATGTAGAGACTCAGGGCATGCCTTCAATAGAAGATAAAGATTTTTTACATTTATCAGTCCAAGAAAATTAATGTAGCCTTTACTTGCCTCTCCCCACCTTGGTATCCTTTATTAAACTTAGGGCAATTACAATCTGAACATTTTTAGTATGACAAACATCAAGGATCATTTGAGGCTAATGTTAATTAATAGGTGTGGCAGTCTTGGAGTAACTTGCAATTTGGCTGAAAAAATTAAAGAAACAAGGAAGCAAAAAAAAAAGGTAGAAGGGAGTAATATTGAATCACTTAGAAATCAAATGTAAAATTGCAATAAATACTAATACTGATAAAGGAATCTTTGCAAGTTAAAATCCATAGCATCCATCAGTCCATAACGTTATGTCACACTGATCACTGCAGCTATGAACTACAATGCATCTGTACCCTCTATTTTGTCACAGATTTCCACTGGGCACCCAGGGGCTAACAAGGCCTGAAAAAGGTGTTCTCTCAGAAAGATGTCTGTAGCATTGTATTTAATGCTGGTTTGATGTCCAGAAATATGTCTGTAGCATTGTAATTAATGCTGGTTTAATGATATCTAGATGAATAGTTTTGCAATTCCTATACATACGTGTGTATGACTGTGTAATATTTCAGAAGACTTCTTGCCTTTTATCTCAGGTACAGTTGAGCCAGATCCTTTACATAATTTGTTACAGTTCCTTTGACTTCACCAGGATTGTGCCCCTTGACACCAGCTGAAGCTGAGACACAAGATATTTTAAATCCTCTGAGTACCATATATCCCAGAGAAACAGATTTATGCAGAAGATGCTTTTCACCTGGCATAGCATATTGTAAAGGAAAAATGAGAGACAAGAAAAAAACCTGTCTGCTTTCCTAGGTTAGAACTTTCTCCATTCCAGTCAGGGATGTAAACAGTAAAAAAAAAATAGATAGAGAACTTCTACCCATTATTGCATTGATTTTAAATAAAAATCTTAATGAATATACATGGATGTGTTTTATGCACTTCTATACATATGAGGTATGAAAAAGATGCACCTTGGATCTGATCTTTCAATTATCATGCATAAGAGTTTAAAAAAAATGTGTGACGATTTGTCAAATGTATGTACATTTACTACGATTTCATATATAGTGGAGGATCATAAGTTGTTTCCAAATCCTAGCAGGCTATAGAAATAAAAAATGATTTAATGAAAAAAATATTATCACAGTAACTGTATCCATAAATCAGGCACACAGCTGAGCATACAACATATACTAGTAAAAAATTTCAAACAATTAGTTCCTGCATTTAACCACTTAGTCACTTGCGTATTATTTTTATCTGTTTTTGAAGGCTCTCATATGGTATTTTGAAGCTGTCCAGCCCAGTGCCACTGCTAGCTTCCTGATGCACTGACATTTGTCTACACAAAACATAAGGTAGGTTGTGAAAAAAACATAAGAAGAAAATCCAAAGTAATACATAATTATGTGTATACAAGAAATACCAAGCCCTTTTGGATTTCTTTAATTATATTCCAAAGACTTTTTCTTTCTTTTTTTGCAATTGCTCCTTTTCTTTCAGACAGCATTCAGGTGCTAACAGCTGTTATTCAGTGTCATTATAATGTTCTCTTATGCCTTTGGTGAGGTTTATGTTGTTGCTTCATTGTACTATTACTATTGTCCTGTTTATTGGAATTTAAGAGTTTAAAACTTACAGATTATTCTAACAAGCATGTAAAAAGAAGAGTGTAAATGCTTCTTTTTTATCCGAGTCTAAGAATGAGCCTGAATGAAGCATTTTCCATGTGTGGATTTCAAGGGAAAATCAACTAATTTGGTACCCCACCTCCATAGCATATAAGAAAGATACAGATCCTCTATTTCTGATAGGCTGAAAGCCTATTTTTGAATAGAACCAGGGAATCATATAGTATTTTAATGACTGTGTAGCAGAATAGTGTGCAGCTATCTGTGTTTTGAGACATGTTTTAATTATAAGGCTATGATTAAACTGTGGAATGTGGTGAATGATATAAAAAGAAAACACTCTGAACACAGCTCCTATGTATACACACATGTGTTTGAATCTTAATGGAATATGTCTGTTCTTTCTGTTTGAAACAGATATTTTAAAAGAGTAAAACAGAACGAAAAGTGAAAACATAAATTGTGAGGTTACAGTGAAATTCCATTTCATCTTACCCAAGAGATAGTATTTATTAATGGCTACTTGGTAGCGGAAAGAAGAGAAATAGTATGTGGATTATTTTAAATTACTTGTATCTTCTTACTTAGAATACAAGTAATTGCATTAGTACAGTTGACTACAAAAACAAGTAATAAATCCACATTAGTTTGTTGAATCTGTGTTAGCAGACATCCTTGGTGTGTAATTCAGATTAATATTTATACCTCTGCATGAATTTCTTGTACTTGGCTCTGTAAATTTAGCTTGGAGGACACCAACAACTGTGCTTAGTTTTGTGATGCAATGAAAAAAGTCCATGCTGATTGAAGTCCCAAACTATTTTCAAATATAAATGTATATTTATAAAAGCATACCAAGGTTTTTTAACAGCCTCTCAGCTTCAAGATATGGTGTTTCTACATTAGAATATGAAAGATGAAATTCAGCATATATGTACATAATTTTTTTCAAAGCCAAAAAAAAACCTCTTCAAACTTTCATCTTAAAATCTAAAGTATGGTTAAATCTCTTGGAAAGATTCCTCATCTTCTCATTAGGACTCTGTCTTTGCATTCATAGTTTTGCACATATTTTTTAATGCTATTCTAAATATTTTGCTTTCTCACAAGTTTAATGTTTTGAATTAACAAGACAAGTCTACTTTTTCCAACTTCTGTAATCAGAAGTTCTAAGATCTTTCCAAACTAATCAAGTTGACAGTATCTTATACTGGTAGTTGTCTTATGTTGGAAATTGTTTGCAGAAGCAAAAAGCACCAGTACTGGGCACAAGGACAACTCTAGTACCAGCAATACCCACAGGAATGTTGTATTAAGAAAAATGTCATATGCATTTGACTACTGGACCAGTCAGTGGATAAAGAACTGGCTGGATGGTCACACTCAAAGACTTGCAGCCAACATCAACAGCTCAATGACCAAGTCACAAGCAATGATGAGAGGTGTTCCTTGTGAGCGGGTACTGGGACCGGTACCGTTTAGCATCTTTGTTGGTGACATGAATGTTGGGATTTAGTGTACCCTCAGCAAGTTTGCCAATGACACTATGCTGCATGGTGTGGTCAACATACTTGAGGAAAGGGATGCCAGAGACCTGGACAGGCTTGAGAAGTGGACCTGTGTGAACCTGTTAAAGTTTAAAAAGGCCAAGGCCAAGCTCCTGCATGAGTTTTCACAATCCCAGGCACAAATACAGGTTGGGCAGAGAATGGATTGAGAGCAACCATGAGGAGAAGAACTTGGTGCATAAGAAGCTCAATATGAGTCGGCAACGTGCTCTGGCAGCCCAGAAAGCCAACCACATCTTGGGGTGGCATCTAAAGCAGCGTGGCCAACAGGTTGAGGAAGGTAATTCTGTTCCTCTGCTCTCAGGAGACCCCACCTGGAATACTACATCCAGCTCTGGGG
This sequence comes from Scolopax mira, assembly GCA_004320125.1. Classification (NCBI taxonomy): domain Eukaryota; kingdom Metazoa; phylum Chordata; class Aves; order Charadriiformes; family Scolopacidae; genus Scolopax; species Scolopax mira. The sequence continues at coordinate 154,238 of BJBW01000706.1, read as the reverse complement.
TCCCTAACATAACGACAACATGGACGTATTGGAGCAAGTCTGGAGGAGGGCCACAAAGATGATCACAGAGCCAGAGCACCTCTGCTATGAAGACAGGCTGAAAGAGTTGGGGTTGTTCAGCCTGGAGAAGAGAAGGCTCAACCTTATAGCAGCCTTCTAGTACCTGAGGGGGGCCTACAAGAAAGCTGGAGATGGACATTTTACAAGGGCAAGTAGTGATAGAATGAAGGGAAACAGCTTCAAGCTAAAAAAGGGTATATTAAGACTAGACAAAAGGAAGAATTATTTTACAGTCAGGGTGGTGAAACACTAGAACAAGTTGCCCAGAGAGCTGTGGAGGCCCCATCCCTGGAAGTGTTCAAGGCCAGGCTGGATGGGGCTTTGAGCAACCTGGTCTGACAGGAGGTGTCCCTGCCCATGGCAGATGGGTTGGAACTAGATTACCTTTAATGTCCCTTCCAACCTAAGCCATTCTATGATTCTAAGATTCTGTGAAGGAAGATGGACTCTTGAGGCAATTGGCGAAGTATCCTTCACCTCCTAGGATTTTGGGTTATAATTGTTATTGCAGATAGCTATAATTTAGGAAGAAAAACATGTCCTTTAAAATGAGCAATAGAATTAAGGTCTAAGAAAACGATGCATGAATTGCAATGCTAAGATATCACCAGTCATTAACAAAAAAGATATGGCCCAGATCAAGCAAAGTCAATGTTTGCACCTAATTTAAGTAAATTTTTTGAAACTGTATCCCCCTGCCAATGGACAATACATTTTAAAGCTAGTGTCTGTATTCCTGGTTCAATCAATGGACAGATGTAGGCCTGTCTAAGGATAATGATGAAAAAAATCCTCCTAAATGAGTTCTAATTTAGAAAACTACCTCTACACTGTCTGAAAAGTAAATCAAGCACAGGAAATACAGATAATTCATTTGCGGATGAATAATCTAGTACATAGAAAAATACTTTGAGAGAAACAGTCATGATGGTAGACTAGATGATAGGTCAAATGACATCCCTTAGAACACACTGTAATTTGTACCAAGACCAACTTATAAATAGTGATACTGAGCCTATCTCCCAGAAGAAAAATTTGGAAGAAATTCCATTTTCCAGGGTATATGTGGATGGCCTTATCCTTTAAGAAAAAGGGGAAATTTTATATTTGATAATTGAAGATATTCAAATGACATTCAATTAATATTAATGTTCTGTAATACCTTTCCCTCACTCATGTCCCTCTAATTGGTGGTAAAATGTTTTCCAATCCAGTATTTTATCAATAATGACCCTTCCTAACCAATACATATTACAAAAATCATATAAAACAGAGGAATTAGCGTCAAGCAAATCAAAAACAATGCTAGTAGTTGATTTACCTCTCTTTAGATTAATTAAATGCTCCATTTTCAAGATTTATGAATTAAAAACAAAAGTGAAATATTCATCTGCATCCTAAGCTTGTCTACATCACTAGCAATCCAGCAGATGCTGGTTTGTCATTGCACCATGTATTTTACATCTATTACCTTAGTGAAAATAAAATATCATGTCATGCCTTTGTCAGTTTATTTAATAATACCATGATATAGCTTTTTGTTGCAAACACTATAAAAAATATATAAACACTTACAATGGAAACAGTTTAGAAAAGTTTATACTGAACTACGTCCTTGTAGGTTGCAACGATTTCTGAACTAGGAAAAAAAGGGAATTAATATAATGATACACCAAGAATTTACTTAATTCTTCAGAGGGTTTTTTGGTTTTGATTTAGTTTAGGATTTTGGTTTGGTTAACAATGTCTTAGCAGTAATTCTTGACTTTACATTTCTGAAGTGCACAGAAATGATTTCTAGCTTCACTGCTGTTAAATTATGTGCTGGTTTTGTGTCATTAATTTGAGATGACATATAAGAGACGCGGCTTCATTCATGAAATCAAATTCTGCTTGTAAGTGTGCCTTTCAAGAAAAAGGAAGATCTGTATTCCTTCTAAGCATTTGCAGGTAGTGCATCTGTGTTAACTCAAATCATGAAAGCCAGGATTGATGATGGGCTGATTCAGTGTAGCTCTTGCCAACAATTTTCAGAGATTAGGAGGTTGTTGGAAAGATATCAATGAAGGTTTAGGGATCACTGTCTGAAGTATTCTAAATTAACAGCTAATGGATGTTTTTAATAGCTCTTTTATAGATGAGTGCAGCTGAATGAAAACCAACAAGAAAGCTCAGCTTTGCTGAGTATGAGCTTTAACATTTTTTCACACATGGTGACCTGCCTCTGCGCTAGCTTTCTCACTTTGTTTCTGCATAGGGTAAAAATGCATTTATTTTATAGTTAATAAACATATCCGCACAGTCTTTAATCTTTTTGAGATTTTTTTTTAATATCAGAGATTATTTTCTTCCTCAAACGCTGCATATACTCAGTGCTGCACTACTTTTTTCCAAAGATTTGTTCATTCATCCTACTGTTTCTGGCAAAGCTCAGTTCTTGCAGAAATAGTGAGCAGATATGAAAAAAATGAATACTCTTTGATTATAGCTGGTGTAATCAAGTTGTCTGATCTTCCTGATGCACAAAGAGACCTGACTTGGGTATTCAATATTCAATTTCAGTGGCCCAAAGAGATGAATAAATATAAGTGAGACAGAGCTCATATGAAAGTATACCAGTGGGAGAGAAAATAAATGTCTTGAGGTTGTGTTTTGCAGTAGGGCTCATAAGCTTCCTATCCTCATCTCCATGAATGCCAACTGGCTGTCAAAAGACAGTTTTTTTGTCATAGAATAGGGAGAGATGTGACATCATTGCTTCTGTCTAGTTCACAGGTGTTTGAAATTATCTAAGTGTTTTAACTGTCAAAATTTGACCCACAGAAATTTGACTACCTCTTAAAAAAATAACTCTATTCTTTTACATGTGACCTTTTTCACTTCTGTGCTATGAATATGTCAGATGAATAAGCAATATAATTTTCAATATTTAGTTTATCTTTGGGTAGAGAAAATTTTCAACAGTTAAATATCTTGTGCTTCTCTGGAAGCTTTTGCGTTAATATACAAACCCAACTGGAAAAATATCCATGTGAAAAATCTACAGATCCTTAAAATAAACCTGATTTCCAAGAGATTCCAATTTAACCCCATTTTAGAATTATTTGTTATGTTAGAAAAAGTCCATTTCCACTCATGTATAGGCTGTGCAGAGAAAATACAATGTTACTAGATATCTGCATGTGGATAGATAAGTGAAATGACATATTTCCAGCGACTGTAACTGGAGCTTAGACATCTAGCCCTAATGTGGAAACTACATTTAAACAATATATTTTGGTGTCTGAATCTGGAGTAGAAACACACTATAGAAAATCAGAGTATGTATTCATAAAATAACAAATTTTTTATTGTATTTTATTTGTTACCTTCCTAGCACATTCTGTAATGATGCATTCCAAGAACTATCTAATGTTGGTTGATACCATCCCATAAGAATGTAAACTTACTGCCTTTGTTTACAAAAGTTGCTAGGAAAAGCAAGAACATTCACACTTCTTACAAGCTTTCTAGATTAAACAGCTTTATTTGAATCTGAGTAATGTCTTGAACAGGGTCATAGATACTGTATATAAGTAAGCTTTACAAAAGATGTCAGTCTTTATTATCAAGCCTAATTGGCCTATTATGTCCTTTTTTTGTAAGAAGCCATTAACTTCTTAATGCATTGTGGGCAATGAATAAAGATTCTCATCAACATATTCTGCAGCATTCTTGAACCTTTCTTTGATTCAAGCAATGAAAGAAAAAAAGAAAAAAGAAAAAGCAGAATTGACCCATATTGAAAAGAAAGCATTTTTTTCCCCTGAAACTACCAAAATAAACAAATATTCAAAACCAAGATCTTATTGAAGGATTTTAAAATTACTGTTATTTTCAAAAATACTTCAGTAATACTATAGCATCACCAGGTATATGACAGTAACATGGACAAGTGATTCCTGCCCCAAGAAACCAAGACACAGGGAAAGAAATAACATTTGTATAATTTTCATCTTCAGGTCTAATGGTCTTCCTTTTTCTTTGATTTTGTTTTGTGTTTTTAACATTTATATACATTATTTTCAAGGTTTAATATCATTTTAGTGCTTTCTAAGGAAAAAGGCTGGCTTCAGTGATAGAGATCTCTGACCCAAAATGCCATTCAGTCTTCAAAAAATGTATATAATGTATAGCTGAAGGGCTATAATAAGTAAATACAGATACTGGTTGCTTACAATTAGGGAAAGCTAACTCCTCGCATTTGTATTCTTAAACTAGCACCAAATATATTTAAAGTAAAAATTCTTGAGGAGAAATGCAGCATCAACATTTTTAATAGATTCAAGATTCTCATCACAACAAGCACTGAGGAAATTTCACCTTTCAGAGTGGAGAAGAAAAACTGCAGCAAAGAATAATTTTGACACATAACTGAGCAAGATATGCATGAATTCCCATCTTAAGCTCCATGAATGAGTGGCATCTTTGGAAGAATACATGTAATATCTTAGCAGCTACGCTTACTACCTTTGAAACTAGACTTACTGGCCTGCCCAGATCTTGCATCTTTTCTCTTATTTTAGTCTTATAACTTTCTACTAGTTCAATTGCTCTACATTAATGCTTAAAAAAATTCTTATATTTGTAATGCAGATTTTGTTATTACTGTACTTTTGTGGACCATTCAAACAAGCTATGAGACTGTTAGATAACTAATTAGTGACCTGGAGCTTCTAGAAGCTAGTTTAATCAACAAGAGAACTTCAATAATTTAAACAAAGGGCAAAAAGAAATTTTCCTTACTATGACTTTAAAAAAATAAATATTTTGCCTTTCTAAGCCTACAGAAATAAAGGGGAAGTTTCTTCAGCCACTATCTTTCCTTCAAAGAGAACAACACGATGCCAGCATCTTGTACTGTAGACCTTGTAAAGACTTGACTTGTGAACTCTGATAACTGGGTTCTCTGCTGTGGTTGATCCAAAATTTTAGATTCAGGTTCATCCCATTTTTGACATTTAACTGCTTAGATAAAGACTTGGCCTAATCATCTCCTGTTGACACAAATACATGGAGGACAATTCACACAATTCATATCAGTTACACAGTCGTATTTTCAACCCTATGAGATTGAGTGAGAGACATACAATAATAATAGTTTGATTCATGTTTGAAAAGCATTGAGTTTTGGCAGAAAGGAAAAAAAAAAAAAAACCAAAACCAAAACAAACCCTGATCCAATGAAAACTCAGTTACCTGTCAGATAACAGTTTTTATTAGCTCTACTTCAGGAAGTAACATGGTGATGGATTTCTTCCCTATATAGAAATGTGCTATGCCTACATTTTATTCTCCACAATCATTCTCACATGGAAAACTTCTGTAAGTTTGGGTTTGAATATATTAAGTTGAACATATACAGGAAGTTGAAAAGCCCAGCAGGATGAGACCTCAAGTTTGTTTCAAGGAACTTGCCATTCTGTATGTGTTTCAATGCTAGCAAAAGTCACGATCACATCATGATCACTTTCATCGCATGACATGGAAGTCACATCACTTAGGGCTCTAAAACTCTGTGATGGGGCACTGGCTGTACTGGAGGCTGAAAAAGCATTCATGGGTGACCATGAACTCTCAGGGATAAAGTGACATGCTGGTGACAACAATCCTAAAGCTTGAACAAGAGGGTCTTGTTCTTGTAGAAATGAACTTCATCATGCACAGACTTATCTGGAGTGTCAGAAACATTTGTAGTGACTAGAGAGAGACTTGTGTATGACAGAATAGTATCTCCTGTTTTCTTGAAAGAACACTAATGAGAATAGATATCCTACCTATGGTCACAATGTAGCTGAGAATGCGCTTTCAGGATGAAGCAGTGCAAGAATGTAGCAGAGATGTTTAGGATGATGTTCTGCTGACTACTACTGACTACAAATCATAGATGGAAAATGGATGACATCTGTGATAAAAATAACCAGAGTTATTTTTGCCACCTTTGAATTGCTATCCCACAGGTTCTGCTGGTAGGTGACATTCACCCCCTTGTGAACTGGTGTGAAGAACTTCTAAGACAATGCTATTTCCTGGCAGAAGGTCACGTTTTCTCCAACCCAGAAATCAACAGTCCCCTGCTGATCCCATGTTGACACCCATAATCTTCAAAACACTGCAATCATCTTCTAGAACCTGAACCTTTCTTTTTGTGCATAAGGCAATGTAAAAAAACACATCTGGTGCTGGCACCAATGGAGATGGGGACCAAACAGAGCCCCTGAGACATGCTAGGTAACCAGCCCTGGTTAAAGGACCATCATATTGCTCACTTAATAACAGATTTATCTATTCCTTGAACTGAAGCATCCTGGAGCTCCTAATTTCTCTTACTTTCTTTGAAGTCAGGCTGCTGCAGATGTTGTTGCCTAACTTTGGCACAGATATTCTGGGATCCCACCATACTGTGCCAACCTGGGTCACTCACGTAAGTCTATGTGTTGGAGTCAGGGTTAAATTTCATGCAGACAAATCATGTACAGGGCAGGTATCAGAAAAGTTTTGGGACACTATATGCATCTCCTCCATCAAGAAATGCAGCTTGACTCAAGCCATCTGGAGGCTCTGCAAGGCCTGCAAAAATGCTATGAGATGAAGCAGTCATCTGGGGCAGTCATCAAGAACAGTCTAACAAAGCATTGTGGGCATGGTCATTGCTATCACTAGGAGTTGTAAGCATTGTTCGAGCACATTTGTATTATCCAATTTGTATCATCAAATTAAAATACTGCAGTGCACAGAACTGGAAAATGGTATCTGGGAGTTGTTAATAAATAGCTGGGCCAGAATAAGGCAAGGTTATCACCTTTTTGTCAAAGTAATAGAGATACTTCTCTTAATGAATGGCCCAAATCACAGTTGGACAATAAATATAAAAGCATACAGATGGAAAGGTTTTTCACACTATAGAACAATAATGAGATATTACTAGTTGGTTTCACAGAGCCAGATAAAGTGAATTATTAGTAAAGATTCTTTTTCTCATAAGAACTGCAATAAGAATGAAAAAAGATATATCTATAAGAGCATTATAATTTCTTAGACTTTCCTTCCAGAAATGGGAGAAATATGTGGCAGGGAGTCTGTATTTCCTGACCTTGGCGGATCAAAATGCAAAAGGTTTTGCCCTCAAATGTCACCAGTGGTTTAGACTGAAGAACTTTTTATTAACATTTTTAGAGTTTCTGGGTATATTCCCTTTAAGAACTTCCTTTCTAAAATCTGCATGCAAAATTATTCTGTTGCCCTGCCAGGTCACCTATGTTCTATTGAAGCACAACACTTTCTTTATTAAGTTATGCAGAAGAACAAATCCTCAGATTTTAGACTGCAATTGGATTCTGAGAAATTAGGGGTGTGAGGAAGAATTTTTCTGTGATTTGCAACTTAAAAAAACAAAACAAACTTCTCATGTTGAATGTAACAATCAAATCAGAACAAATAGAGCAGTACCTTTGTTCAACACACACGCAGACAAGACATCTGTAGTTTACCACTTCTTGAAAGGCTGTGGTCCTCTTAAGAAACTTTAAATTTTTTTAGCCTATATTTTAAAGAAACAAAGATAATCTTAATTTAAGTAGAATCAACAAACTCAAAATTCCTGAAAAGAGCTATGATATCTATTAAGGCATAACATGAACGTAGAATTAGTGTTATATATTTTATCTTGCCATTGTGTTTTGAGTAAGAAAAGAATAACACAAACCATTTCCTTAAAATGATTGTGTAGTAGCCTGAGTAATTTGTTTAATCTTACAGTAAAAATCTGAGATGGGTCAAATGCATTTTGCACAAATACCTGTATCTCTACAGGTATCATCGACTACAAAGGAAATTTCAACAAGTATAATATAATCATAGAAGATGGATAAACTCTGCCAATGTCAAGAAAAGGTAAAAATATCTCGATTATAAAAATGCAAGAGATTAACATCATTTAGAAATGCCAGCCAAACTTGTTTGTCTGTCTGTACCCCATAGTTTCCTAGATTTCTTTTTTGAATAGAAATCCTTTACTTTAGACATCAAATTGTTGGTTTGACTGATTTTTTCCTTGTTGGACTAAGCAAATATTTACAACCAGTATTTAGCAGTAGTCTATATAAATAGTATGAAAACAATTTGTTGAAGAAAAAAGCCACACACTACTGACAGAAAACAAGTAAAACAGCTATAATGCAAAATTAAATACATTGCAGGTGTTAAATACTTATCCTTTGGAATTTATATGAGTGCAGAGTCTTGCTTTAAACAAGGTCTGTTTGTAGCTGCTGCTTTACATGCTGACAGCTTGCAGTGGCCTTTTAAGCTTGCAGGTGCACACATTTTTATTTAAGTATCTGTTTAAAAATAGTCTGCCTTTAGGAAATGTCATTTGTATAAGAACTAATGTCAGTTCTATTCATGTTAAGTGATTATTATTGTATGAGTAAAACATGGTTAAAAAGTCATATATCATGATGTTGATCTGTTCTTACCTCTGATTCTTAGCCTCATGGGAAAAAAAAAAAAGCCTAAACAGGAAAGTACTTGCATTTTTTTACTTACATGGAGGTAACACAGGATCTGGAAGCATTTATATCTATTTTTTATATAGATGCTAAGAAATCTATCTAATGAGAGAATTTGGTTAACTTCTTATACAAGTTGCATTTTGGTAGTATCATTATACAACATCATGCATACCTTCTGTTACCCATAAATTTTTGGTGAGGAAAAAAGAATTTTCTGAAAGGGTCAGTTCTTGAATCCCAGTCATAAGAAATCCCACAACAAATGCAAAACTGATTATAGCATCAAAAAAGCATGGTGTGTATTGGGGGTCCCTTGCCTTGGCTTGCCTTGCCTTTCCTCTACTTTCCTCCACTTCACTTCTCCTCCCCTACCTTTTGCTTCTTAAGGATTTTAAGAACAAACTATTGACTTACCTGCAAAACATATTATACCTTCAACTAAAAAATGTTATCACAGAGTTTGTAGGCAATTTTTCCCTTGGGAAAAGCAGAGATCAAAATTTCTTTAAAGAAATTATAGGTTTGCTGGAAAGTCTTGAAGGGTTCCATCTCATCTGCCGTTAAATTTGAGGGATCCACTTTAGGTGCAGCATTCTTCTTTAATGAATTCCATTCCTACAACCAGAAAAAAAAAAAAAAAAAAAAAAAAAAGATGTTTGGATGAAGCCCTTGAATAGCAAAATAAAAATTGCACTTATTTGTGGTTTCGTCCAACTAACCAAAGTGCAGGAAGAAAAAAAAAAGCAAGCAATGTGGTGTTCTGAGGCATAGAAGATGCTTGACATCGGTCCACAAAGAATACTGATCCGAATGCAATTTTCACTAGCTGTGCAAAACCAAAGTGGTAGTAAAGCAGTCCGACAACAGGAAGCAGCAGAACTGCTCAAGAAATACATTTTTTAATACCCGTGAGGAGGATGGAAACTGTGATGGAAACAGGGTTAATTAACAGAATAAGGCCAGACTCTGGAGTTACAACACTAAAGGCAATGTTTCGCATGATCTTGTACACCATTTGGGCAGTATCACCATGGAGGTAATATTCAGATCTACTCAAATGGAGAATAATTGGCAACAAACTTTTTCTTATAAACTCAGAAATAATGTGTATTTTAAAATACCTAAATGACATTTTTTTAACAAAAAAAAAAAGTGTAGTGCAAACTTAAACTATGCTGTTGTTTGATTGTCTGCTTTTTCCCCTATCAGTATTTAATCATGAAATCCTTATTAAAAATCTTCAGGAGAAAAGTCATAAAACTAAGGTCTAATGTGACATTGTAGTCTGCAGAATATTTTACTTGTTTTGTCACAATATTGTTGCTTCTTAAAGTTGGATCTAAAGATAACCTTAGGTGTTTAGTTTAGGAGCAGCACAATGTTGATTTTACCAAAACAGCTCTAGGTAAAATTTAATGTTATATTTTTATTTTTTTTAAATGTATTTAAGTATTAAATTTAAATTAAGTATATTAAGCACACAGCCTGTGCTCTGTTGTTTTTTAAACTTGAGCTTGTTACCATACCAGTGCTTGCAGGTCAGTAAAACACTCCCAGCTCCAGACATTGCCTGTGTTGGCTGCCCACAACCTCAAACCAAACAAAACTGTCTGCCGAGAAAACAAACATCAAAATTTACTTCTCCTACGTGGCAACTCCAGGTACATGTTGATGTCACTGCTTTCTTTACTTACATTTTTAAAAAAAGTAACAAACATCTCTCCTGGAAATTTTTTGTCTACAAAGTGTAAGCTTTGTCAGCACATCTGTGCATGCATGCAGGCTTAGGGCATGTCCAGCATGCATATATAATTAATTATAATTTTACTCGTGCTTTCTTCTTTTCCCTTTAGTCACTATGACTGAAACATCCTTTACTATAAGTCTACCACCCTCTTAAGTCTACTCAAGTTTTGTTTTGCTGGCTTTTGTTTGCCTGCTCACCACAGGATGAAGACCACAGACCAGACATCTGCAAAAATCAGCTCTCAACAGCAGAAATATTTTCCGCAAGAAGGTGAAGGATACCAGGAAACAAAGTTCCCTAATGTGAGAATTGACATTATGAGACTGTCACTGCATACTAGATGTGACCTTAACACTGGAATGAATTATTGGTATTAATTTTTAATTTATATATATATTAAAAACCCTAATACCTTAAAGGTACCCTAGCTGGGTGAGTTTAAATTGGAAGCTTGATTTCATAAAAGGTATTTGTCATGAACAGGCCTGCGCAGTCACCTGTGCACCTACTGAATCTGACTCACTTACCTTCCCACTTCTGCACCAGCATCCGCGACTCTGAGGGACATCCCATGACAGCTACATTATGTGAGATAAAAAAACTCCAAAGGGCCTAAGTTCAGCCTGGATCAGGCCCCAGATACAAAAGCAGGCTTTAAATGGATCATTTCAGTAAGATTATGTTAAATTACAACAGACTTCCTATGGAATCTTGTATTATATGCACCTGAATACCAAAAGAATTCATCATGATTAAAATTATTGCAAGAAATACCAAAGGAAGTAAGAATGATTTGCCACTTATTATAAAGTGTTGCCCATTTTACAATAAGTGGCCAATCATTATTAATTCATTTGATATTCTTTATAACATTAATCATCACTAATTCATTTAGTATTATTAATGTAGATGTAACACGAAGTTCCACTGCAATTTAGCTATTTATTTAAATGTATCATTAATTTAAAGTGTTATCAATCCAAAATGTCAGCAGTTTTATTCAAAGGCTATAAGGTTTATTCCTGCATTTGAAGCTGAAGGAATGATTTTCAAGCAAATAAAATATAAACATTTCTGTATTTGTACTTAGGAATTCCCTTTTTTTTTTTTAAGGGTACCAAATAATATTGCATGCATAAGATTACTTTCTATTTAGAATCATAGAATCATAGAATCATATGGGGTTGGAAGGGACCTCTGGAGATGATCATTTGTCCAGGCGGGTTTTGAATGTCTCCAGAGAAGGAGACTACACNNCTCACAGTAAAGAAGTTCCTTCTCATGTTTAGGTGGAACTTCTTATACTCAAGTTTGTGCCCATTTCCTCTTGTCCTGTCACCGGGCACCACTGAGAAAAGACCAGCCCCATCCTCCTTACACCCTCCCTTTAAGTATTTGTAAGCATTGATCAGATTCTCCCTAAGACTTCTCAAGACCAAAAGACCAAATTCCTTCATCCTTTCCTTATAGGAGAGATGTTCCAGGCCCTTAATCATCTTTATGGCCCTTTGCTGTACCCTCTCCAGCAGTTCCCTGTCCTTCCTGAACTGGGGAGCCCAGAACTGGACACAGTACTCCAGATGGGGCCTCACCAAGGCAGAGTGGAGGGGCAGGATGACCTCCATCGATCTGCTGGCCACACTCTTCTTGATGCACTCCAGGATGCCATTGTCCTTCTTGGCCACAAAGGCACAGGTCAGCCTCCAACCTGTACTGGTGCAGAGGGTTATTTCTCTTTTTACCTGAAAAAGGATTAAGCAGAGTAATCTACAGTCCAGAACTCCAGTCTTTCACTACAGTTATATGTTAAACATCCTACTTCAAATGACATATTCACATGTTTAAACTGAGAGCTTAAGGACTGCATCGATAAAAGCCTTATTTCATCTCCATCTGGGAAATAAATTTAATCTTTAGTCTGGCCAAGTAGCTTCCATATTTGGAAAAATAGCAGGAAAGAGGCCTTTATAACAGCTTGAAGACATTATAGGTCCTATGGAACTTCTCACAAGTTTGGAAATTTTAGACAGTGCCAATGCCAAAATTCCTCTTGGAAAGCTATATTTTGTCTACCAGAAGAACTTACTCTTGTGTTTCAATTAGATAAAATGTTCACCTCTTCATTTGTTGCACAGCACTGCTTTGCTCTGTGAAGCAGTTAACCAGCTGCTATGTTCTCATATTGAAGATTTTCTTTTGTTTTCCACGTATATATAGAAGGATGAAACCCAGGGCTAATAAGAAGCCAAGGAATGTCTATAGCACAATTCAAATTGCCTTTAAAAACTTCTCTGTGGTGTGAGGGTTGAGGTTCAATCTCTTGGCAGAGCTACCAATTTCTTCAGTGCTTCAAAGCACTGAGCTGAGCAGCAGGTTATTCACTACAGCATACCAATGGATCCCAAGCACAAAAGAGCCCATACACAGATCCACAGCCATAAATCCTCATGAGAGAAACACGAAGAGAAAAAAAAAAAATAAGCAGAAGAGAAATAAAAAGGCCAATTGAAAATGTAAAGAAGACTAGTGAACATTAATCCACAGCTCCTCAGATTACTTTTGGGAAAATTGTAAAGACTTTCGTCTTTTAGGCAGCATTAGTTTAATAGACATGTGTATCTTTTTCTTTTATAAGATTTTGTCATATTATTGTCATTGGTATGCTTGTAAGAACATTAGAGAGCTCATAAGTAACCAGAAAGGCTTTATGTAAATTCAAACAATCATTGCTAGTTGTTTAAATACCACTAATGCCAGTACCAAAACTCAAGTATTCATGGATAACTGGGCCCTTTCTGAGGAGCATAAATGTTTCTGTGTGAAGTACAAAGGATTAGCCAAATCTCATAGATGTATTAAAATTCCTCATTCCCTGCAACCTTTGGCTTTTGGAACTTGCCTTTCTTATTTTCAGCCACAAAAAACGTTATCCAGAACTTGGAACCGCAACCATGTAACTCATCAGTGATGCACTTCTTATGCTCACAATGTACTTTCATAAGTTTTGCCTTAAATATTTGATGAGTACAAAGAAAAGCCATTGTTTCCAAATGGGCAACATGTATTTATTCCAGAACAGTGAATCCCCATACAAAGGAAAGGTGGTATAGGTGGACTACAGCCTCTCTCCTCTAAATCCACTGTGATGAGTCTTCTACTAATTCTTGCCAGCAGACAGCACTGCAAGATGATGACATTTTACATCAGCCTTCAGGTTTTTCTTAGTTTTACTAAAGGCAAAACAGTCTCCCACTGCAGTAGTGAAAGTAGGGGTTACTTCTGTAATTATAACAGTATTTATCCTTGCCATTTTAATTTCAAAATCTATAGCTGGTAATATTTAGTAAATCTGGACAAGGATGGAAAAGTAATCTGGAAAAAAGTTCAAGTTGCAGCTGACTGCACTTCTGTGAGGAAGAAACCATTCTGTGAGGGCCAGCTTATCATGATGTGATGTGAAAAAAAGAAAATATAAAACTGACATCAGCTTCCACTTTGCTGTAGAATATTCAACACCTTCCACTTTCATTTGTATATTCAACGATAACATTTAAAATTACTGTGGTCACCCTAAAGGATGTTAATTACAATGCGACTCAGCAGCCTTTATACAACATAATTGCAGGTTACTAATGTTCATAGTATCCATTGGGGTTGTAATGGAGAGCAGAATTTAGCTCATGGATTTTGTGATGAAGGTCTTATAGCCATTTCTTGTTATTAATCCTCTTTATCACTTCCCATGCATCATCCTTTGTTTGTTCCCTTAATTCAGAGTGAGTTTTATTTTTGGTACATAAAGAATATCTTTCTTATAGGCCTAAGTGTCAGGTTCAGATTTACGTATTGTAGATTTAATTGCTTCACATTTCACTTTTTGATAAGGTTCTCAGATGTTAGGCTATACTAAGAAGGGGATGGAGACTAATACAGGAATTATTATAAAGTCATTCTATAAATGGAGGTTACATCCTTGTGTTGAATACTGTACCGGGTTTCAGTCACATTTCAGAAGGATACAGTAGGAGAAGAAAGGTCTGAAAAAGGGCAGAAAATATGTATTGGTTGGATGGGGAGTGTTCATATGAAAAGAAACTGAAAAGATTAAGATTATTTAGTGTGAAGCAAAAAGAATAGGAGATGACATATATAATAATGAGTGGTAGAGAGAAAAGCAGTGGGTAGTCCTAACTACTCTGTTCTACAGTAAGACACAGAGGGCATTCACTGAAAGGAAAAGGCAAAAAATGTAGAAGTGATAAAACGAAATACTTTTTATAGCATTGCATCATATAATTAGCCTGTTGAACTGACCACCGTATGTTATTATTGAATAATAATTGAGGGCTGCTTGGAAAGTTTCAAGAAAGATAAAGCAATTATGTTAATAAAAAAGCATCTGCAGAGGAACTAGGTAGAACAAGTTAGTAAGGATATCAGCTATTATGAACCAAAGCACACTGTAATCACAACCAGAGGTTGTTCATGGTACTTAGAATCATTGCACTAGGAACTGTAAAACTATACAAGGCCTTCCCATCATGATGTTTTACATATAAATCCCTGACCTGAAAGAACTACCCTGAAAGCCACTGGATCTCACCTGGGTCCCAATAAACTCCATAAATCATTTCCTTGCTGGATTTATTGCTGGACAGAAAACAGTATGTATAAGCAGGCACGCAGTGGCCAAAAGAAAGATCATGTAGTGTGTTGTACTACTTGTGTAACATAGTGTAACATAGAGAAACTAATGGAATGTAATATCTTGGTGGAAAAGTCCACAAAGGGATATTAAATACAAGTTGCAAATACAATCTCTGTTAGGAGATGCCCATAACACAAGTTGCTGCATGTAGGGAGATCCAGGTGCAGATCTTCTAATTTATGTAATGCCTTCATGCTTTGGTAATTTGTCTTACAAATTTTCCATTTCATATTCAGTGTAGTAGTAAGTACAGTTCTTGCTCTTAAACAGTTTCTTTTTTTTTTTTTTTATTCGGTACATTCACATCATTCTGAACAGGTAAGACAGTATTAACTCAGAGTTCTGAATCTTTATTTGTTAAAAATATCTCTTTTACTGTTCCTTGCTATGCATGCATAGTGGCATAAAGCTGTGTTATTGTGTTAATTTGATTTTGGTTGTTTTCTTTAAAATACTTCCTTCATTGTTAGTGACATATGAGAAGTTCGAAAACAAAATGTTTTTTTCTTTAAATAACGCCAACAACCTGCAGTTCTAACAACAGGAAATTTTCCATGGTGAAGCAGTTGATGCCTTGCCATTAAAGACTTGGACTTGTTGAACTCATACGACATACAGACTCATTTTAGTTTCAATGTACATTTCCTTTGTGTGGGATGATCCTTACTCCTCCACTTCAGAATAAAAAGAAAGACACAAGGTTAGGTGCTGTTCAGCACCCTTCTATTTTTTTTTTTTCTCACTTTTTTTTCCTAAAAACAGCGAAGAAGTTGAAGATTTTGTGGTGTTTTTTTTTTTAATAAATAGGAAAACTGGGAATGAATGTATGTGAAAACGTCCAGAGTAACAAGAGAAAAGAGCAAAGTTTTATGACAAAATGTTTCTCTGAATCCTCATGATATTCATCTTCTACCTCAAAAAGTTTTCTGTGGTGTGTGAGGAACACTTCTTGTCTCCCTCATGACTACTACCCATACAGATTTCTAACAGCCCACACCCAACTATCTTGCCAATCCTTACCACCTGCCCTCCACCCCTTCAACAGGCTCTCTGTACATTCCTAGCTACAGTCTTCATCCACACACCCCTGCTTCAGCTATTCAATCTGTTTTTCAGTTAGGGAAATGCACTTTCTTGCATATTAAATTGTGTTTTTATCATAAAAGGAAATGTCCTTTAGACAATGTCCCTGTGTCATTCCCTACAGAGTTTTCTTTGTGGAGGTTTGTGTAAGATGCCCTATTTTGCTACTTGATACTTCAGGTACATATCATAAAAGGCAAAGCAAAAGGACAGATTTTCTGAAAACTGCAAAGTAAAACGAAAACCAACGACCTTTTATTTTGGACTATGACTGTACTTTACATTTTTCAGTTGATGTGATTTTGAAGGGACCCTTGTATTAATTTTCATTTACATTTCATATATCATATTTGCTTGTTGCTGGCATTAGAAAACACATAATTTTTTGCTTTAATCTCAACTACTAATGCAGTCTGGGAAAACATCTGTGTTCTCTGGGAGAACATGGATGTGTGCAGGGTCTGCCATGAAGAGTGGGAAAGAAACATGTTCAGCACCCTCCAGGAAACCCTGCAGAATCACACCATCATGGACCAACTATATGTTTACAATAGTATTGCTTCAGAAGTTGACTGTTTTCTTCATTACCACCCAAGATTAACGGGCACTTTTAACCTAATGTTTTGAGCTGCTCATTGTAATACCAAAACCAGGCACAGCCCCAGTGAAAATCTGCAAAAGAGAAGAGCCATGTTTCTCTTCTTTTCATATCACATAGGTTGTCAGGAGACATGCAGTTATAACAACTGTGGGGGGTGTTCAGGCAGAAAGCACATGCTTCTCACCCCTGCCTAGCACCCAGATTTTCTTTAGGCAAGTGATAATGATAAGATGGAGATCACTGGAAGCACTGCTCTGCAGTGCTGGATAAAGTGAGTGCTGTGGCTGGGAAGAAGGGGTGGCAGAAGCAGGGATTACTAGGATTACTAGGATGGCTGTGCCTAGTAATACAGGCAAGCCCCGATAAATGAAAAAGACTTTAAAACTTAAGGGTTTTGGTGCTTACAAGGGTGAAAGGCACCTATCTCTAAGTTACCAGTCCTAGCGTGAAGCCAGTGAAGAATCAGGAGCAGAAATAGTAAAGTAGAAAGCATATTAGGTTGCACGTATCCTAAAATATGTATAGCTGTATATTAAATTTAAAAAATTATAGTATGTATTCTAAAAATACAAATATTCTAGAAATATGCATTGCAGAAGAGTGAACGAAAATTATTACCTCTTTTAACTGTACCCTCTTTGCAGGTGAAAATGAGGGTGATTCCCTTATTCAGCTTGAGTAACATCTGACTTCAGAACAGGGTTTCCCACAGCCCATTGGAAATGCTCAATGAAGAAGGAGATTTAAGGAAAAATGAGATTATTATTGAAGAGTCTGTGTGACTTTTAGAGACCTCTTCACAGAGTCTTGATGATTTTTGATTGCTGTCACTGTCCTCTGTGTCACTGAGGAAAAGGCATTCTTGGATTCTACAGCAGCCTGGGTAGAAAAAGTGTTCACAGAATTCACTTGTGTTATACCAGCGCAGAGAAAGAGAAATCGCTCGATGCCCTTGAAATGAGGTCATTTTCAGATTCACTAATCAACAATAAAAGAATGCCCAAATTGTCTCATTGATCTAGGAGAATGTGCATCTCCTCTGTCTAAGTTATTAACTGAGGAATTAAAATGAGCTTCCCTGCATATTTATTCCCCCTGATATGCTTTATAGATGCAATATTATGTTGGTTATATTTTTTTTTAAATATATCTGCTTCATTGCAATAATAGTTTTTTTAATTTTTTATTTATTTAGTACCTGCTGTTGGGGAGATTTTGTGGGTTTCTTTAAAGTCTAAATGTATTGCATTAAATAGCTTTGGAAAAAAAAAAAAAAGTCTCTAGCCTGCTGAGTAAACATAAATTTCACAGTTAAATACATAAAATAATGATTACATCCAATGGTCATGAGGGACATGTTTTTAGGAGTATACTAATTAAACTACATCCTTCAGACAACATGTTTTTACACTTACCAGCAATGAACCATATCTGATTTGTCATTAAGTAATTATGAATGCTAATGCAAATAAAGCACCTTTCAAACAAGGCTTCAGAATAGAAATTAATCATATATTATTCTTTCTTATCCTACCACATAAGGGTCATTTAAACAAAAACAGCCAGGGTATGAGATATACATAACAAGAGAATTTGCTAGTTTTGTTCAAGGATTCAGTTCATACCTTTCTCTTTGTGGCATAGTTTATGTATGAATACATATGCTTCTTATAAACTGAGAGAGAGTAAAAAAGTCTTTAAAGTATATTCAGTAATTTGAGCTTTGATCCAAAAACTGCTGAAGCTTATTGCAATCTTCCATCACTAACAATAATAATTAGCAGCTCTTGCTCCTTTCCTTTTGCGGATCTCAAAGCAGACTATGAAAGGCCAGTATGGAAGACCCTACAAACACGAGGGGGTAAGCGGGACCAAATTAATAAGCACAGTGAGGGATAATCCCTGAACATATCAATGGGACACTGCATTTCCTTGTGCTTTTGTTAGCTAGGAGCTCTCAGAAATGTTCTGATGGCAGAACCAATAGGATTTTTGACTGGGTAAGGATCATTTGCAGGGTGTAATCTCTTGCTTCACACCTCATTTGCCATCCTGGATCCGCCCATGGGTAGATGGTGTTACTTCCCTCTCTTACATTAGGAAACTAGGCTGCAAAACAGTGGTGTGCAAAACTCCAGGTACCTTAGCAGTGGGTCTGGGCAGTTTTTCAACCCCCACACCAAGTTGTGGACCTCACCACAGCTTTAAGTCAAGGAATTCTCCATTTCCTACCCTGGTTTCTTTCAACTTCTAACATTTTTCTAAAGATCAGAAATTAGGTATGCAAGGTCTGAGCTCTTCAACTGCCCCAAAAAGATGCATAAAGTGCTGTATTATAATTGAAAAAGGACTGGTAGAAGCACCTCATCTTCACAGCTAAAAGGGAACATTAATGGTATTTTCCATCAACCTATTTGCAGCAAATGTAAGTTGATTTACTTTCTCATTATGTTGTAAATGTTTTCCTTCCTCTTGACTTGTCTTTGTCCTCGTCTTTGTACAGTTAGTGAAGTCATAAGTCCTCTGAAGCAACTATCTGCACATTACAATGCTTCATTGCATAAGCAAGTAAGAGGATGAGTTATGAAGAGCAAAGTTCTCGTTGCGCAAGCTTCAATAATCCTTAATTCTGGGAAAGAAAATGGCCAATAACTTGTGAAAGGTACTGTGAATAAATGTGTTTAAGGCAGAATAATATGCCTTTAAATTGTGATTGGCTGTTTAGGACCCTTTTTAAGGCAAAGGGCCATGAATAACTGATAATCTATGTGAGGTCAATTATTGTGTAAGGTACACTGAAAAATCATGCAGCACATCTCATTCATATAACTTATATTAAAAGGTGCTATTCAAAACCACAGGTGTCAGCTTGTAAATGAGAAACTTCTCTGTTGCATGGAAGAGAGAAAATGTGAATGAGAAAAGGGCTGTAAATGATGAAATAAAATGTGAAAATGGTACAAATGAGAAAAGCATGAAAATTGAGAATTAAGAAAAAAATGCAATGACCAATGGATCTTTCTGAAACTTGAGGTGATTAGGTTAGACTAAGTTTTTCAGACACGACTAACATGGGTTACACAGGTCAATAATGACCTTGATCAGGGTTACGTTTTCATGAAAATGAGCAGGTTTTAGCACAGTGAGGTAAAACATAAATTTGGTCAGCACATAGTGCTTCATTTTAAAATAGCCCCAGGGAACAATATAATTTTCAATGGGAAACCTTTGTTTTCTCCAGGTTTTTGAGAGGTCATTAGCACTTCTGGGGTGGGATTCATCCTCTCTGACACCAGCCTCTGATTTGTGGCCAGCTGCAGGCGCCAGCTGAAGTGAGTATCCAAGTCCCTTTTACTGTCAATGACACGAAGGCGATTCATCCCATATGAAGGTGGTTTTCTCGGATAACAAATCAAACATTAAAAATCTCTTTCTCCCTTCATTCATAGATGGAGGTGGATAGTTGCTACCCACCAAGGCTGAATTCGCTCTAGATATCTACAGATGGGCATAAGAACCCTATCTGAAATGCCTAAAATGTATGTGCCTACAGCAGGGAAATTTATTTTGCTCAGGTTGAATAAAGGCATTGTTAAATAGTTACCAGGTGTAAATAAAGAATTTGGACACTCATTAAACAAAAACTGATGTTTAAAACACTGAAATTACTACTCAGCTAGCAGTTTTCAGGATTTTTGCCAATGCTACTAGTTGTTTGCTAGCCTGTGGGTGTAAGAAAGGCAGTGAAAGGCACAGCTCTGATCACTTCAAACTTTTAAGTACTTGTTACTCTCAAGGTAGCAGACTCTGTACCTCATACATGCTCCTTACTCTTTTCAGTTGCCTGATGGCAGTTCCAAACCATGTACCAGGTGCTCCTGATACCTGTTGCACTGAGGATGTTTGGCCACAAATGTTCATTAGATTTTTGAAGCACAGGTGCACGGAAATTTTAGGGTGATGAAAGGAGAAAAATGTAGAGATGATGAACTATATGATAGGCTGAATAGGAGGAAAGCCCCCTTGGGCATGGCAGTTCTCCACCCCCATGCACACTGAGCTTGGCTCCAGTACAGAAGGCAGATACTCATTTGGGGCATGCATTTCCATTGAATTGATCTGTCTACCCAGACTACAGATGGGTTTGGTGAGTCATCTGACGTATTGTAGATGTCTACCTTGGGATTAGATGAATTGCACATTCTGTGTTCCTAATTCTTTTTATTGTGCTTAAAGACAGCCCAGGTTGAACCTCTAGTGTTTAGCTAAATGAATTCCCCCACAAGGAGCACGCCTGTGTTGCTGGATCATCAAAGTAATTATCTAGGAAAAGCTACCTGTAGGATAACACTTTTCAAAAATTCTTTTTTAAAAATCAGGGTGGGTTTTTTTGGTCTTTTGTGTTGTTTTTTTTGTGTTTTTTTTTTAAGTCCCTCTCCAATCATTATTCACAGTCTTAGCAGCCCACAATTCTGGCATAGTTTTGTAATCCTCCATACCTTGAGTATGCTTTGATAAATCGCCTGTGTATTTGCCAGAAACTTTTCTCTTTGTACCCTGGCAGTCGTCATGAAATTTGTTCCCGTTCAAAGTCGTAAGAGTGAATATGATACTTGTAACGGAATCCAGTGTGAAACATTTATTATGGAGGTATTTTGAGCCACGATATTTCCGGCTCATTTTATAACTTCCTGTGACTTGAAAGCAGTGTATCACTTGCAGAATTAATATGGTACTACAAACAGCAAGACAGTTACCAAACAGAGCACAAAACCCTGGGGAACATAACGAGGTTCCTGCAGCTTCCAAATCATACCTCTCTGTCCACAGAAAGCATTTGTATTTCAGGAAGGGCTTAAAAACAGACCCTCCTTGTCTAACAACCTCAAGTAAAACCTAGATTATTTCATTATGGATAAAGTTGTACAAAATATTTGAGGGAAAGTTAGTATAATATGTAAGATACTGAAGATAACTAAATTGCTTTTCATAGAATAATAACAGCAGTGATAAAAAAGTATGCAAAGTGTGCTAAGGAGAGTGATGAGCAAAATGGAGGTGGAAGATAAGGGGAGACAGTGAGTGAGTTTGTGAAGAAACCATCCACAGGTGTAGTAGCCTCTGAGATGACACAGCCTTCTTGCCAGAAAAGTGAGAGATACTTCTGGTGCCAGCAGTGCCTGCAATGTGCAACCATGCTGCAGTCTTCCAAAAACTCCAGGTTCTTTATACTCAGCTTTAGGCTTGGACTCCATTGCAGACTCCATTAGCAACAGGATTCACATTCATTTATATTAGCTTTTAGTCATCTGTATTTTTCAAAGGGGAGAACTGCACAGCAGACAACACATTTCATTTTGTAAATAGACTAAAATACAATTTCTTTGCTGATTGGAGTACCTTGGGAAAAACAAATAGCAAGGAAATCGCTTAGACAAATTGTGAGTGGAAGATAAGACATTTGAAATGTAATTTATTTGTTCCTCTGTCCCTCCCAGTGAAGTGAAAAGCATGTTATACATCACCTTTTTGGATGTGGCATGCCCTTCAATTCCCTGACAGGTATGCTATTTGTAACAAAACCCAAGAACCTTTCCTCTCTTGTGTAACTCATCCAATTCATGACAGTAATCATAGCTTGATAGGGGGTCCAGCATAGGAGAAGCTGTATATATTTGGACCTTACTGTGATTTCTGACAGCTTCAGTATATGATAGCTAGGATGATCCAACATGGAACATGTCAGATTAGCCAGAGGGATTCTTGCCTTTCTGTAGAAACATGCTTGTATTTCAGGTTATGCTGTTTCTGGCTACTGAGATGAACAAGATGGGTGTAGCAGCAGATGAGAAAGCAATTTTAGGTTGCTGTGTGGAGTGAAAAAACTTAAACTAAACAAGTTATATAACATGTGGAAGAGATATTCTTGGCAACCATACAAGCCAAAGGGGTTGTTAATATTTGTGAAAGAGTTCTGAGGACAGGGTCAGGTATAAAGCACGCAGACTATTAAAAATCAAATGCTGTTACTATGTGACACAGTAAGCTGTTTATACCAAAGGAGCATGATGGTTTCACTCCAGTTAACAGCTACATAACAGGCCAGATGTTCACATTAAATAGGGCTTTTAGAGTCTGTATTAACCGTGTTGACAATGTCATCAAAGGTACTGATATTGTCTAAGTTAGACCACCTTCAAGTCATCAAGATTGTGTGTGGAGACACTTTCAAAGATTCTTGTTCTCATTTTCTGTCTATATGGGTAAGTAGAGGACCTGCCCACAAGGTCTGGAGAGGAAATATAAAGAACTGACTTCTGGATGAATGCCACTCCCATCCAGTGTTAGGTTTACAGGTGGACCAAATGATCTTAAAGGTCATTTCCAACCAAAATGATTCTATGATTCCAAATGCAACATAACTCTAGGTGGATGTTCCTCCCTGCTCCTCACCAGTCTGAAAGTTCTTTTTTGGCAAAAGCCACAAAGTAACAGATAAACTCTTCTGTGCCAAGAGCCTGGCTTGACCACTGTGATTTGGCTAACTGGGTGTGACAATGCATGCTACACGAATCTGTGAGCTCTGGACTACATGAATAGTAGTCACTATTCCTGATATTCACTATTCCTGACCTCACTAGGGTCAGGAATCGACAAGTCATCCCTACTTTGTTCAGGGGTCAGCTTTAAGCAACAGCCGTTGCTTCAGGCATCCTTCCCTCCATAGACTGTCCTCTTGGACTAGCAGTCTGGTTTCCTCTGTTCTTAGATGGTGAATACTGACAGCACTTGACTTTGCTTGTTCTCACAAGCACAACTCCCCCTTGGCCTGGTCCCAGGCTCAGACAGCTACAACAGTGCTTTAGTTCTTGCTAGCTTGAGTGAGATTGTGAAATGCATGTGCAAACAGAGACTAAATGTTGGGGGTGTTATTGTTTCCCCTCTGACAGGTTCTATTGTATTTTAGATCCAAAACTTGTTCCTGCATGTTTGTGAGAGATACTGGTGGTCTATACCACTAGTCTGTTTCCTCACAGCTCTTTCAGCCAGACTCCTGACTAGCGGCTTATACAGAGATGCTCTCCAAGGGCAGAGAAAGGTCTTAGGTCATACTATCCTGACATAAACAAGATTTTTTTGTTCACTTTCTTATTTTAGCACTGTCATCAGTTATGGCAGTTCAGACAGATTAATGTTTGTTAGTTACCTGCTGTTTCAGATCAGATCTTTTTATATATTCTAGATTTTGTGAAAATGCTGGTTATTTTCATTTTAATTTATGTGCTTTTCTGAAGTTTAGCTTCTTCATTCTTTCCCCCCAAAATATCTTTTGACAGCACTTCTGATGATGTAAAACAGTACAGTACCATTGGTTTCACTGGACTTCTTCCAGTCTTCAGATGCTAGATAACTAGCCAAAGCTATTCCTAATCTGGAAGGCCATTTTAATATTTTTTGTTTGTTTGATGTTTTGGGATACTCAAATTATTTGGCTTATTGTAAAAGTGCTAAAACAAAAGAATAATTTTTTTAAAAAAAAGGTAAAGTAGTGAGGATTGAATCATGAATCAAGCTTTGGATCAGTCTTAAGCACGATTTCTTAGGTAAGATAAATGAAGCGAAGAAAAAGCATTATATGCATTGCAACACTTCAGCGGTGTTTCTGAAGCACTGTGACATGACATCTGATGTTCTAAAGTGGTTTTTAACTCTTTCAGTGTAACTTTGCCTCAGGATAAAACATCCTTTTAACAGCATGTGTGAGGAAACCAGGAATGGCCTGTAGACGTGCCTGTAGGCTATGTGCTCTCTGTCACCTGCTGTATTGCCCTGACTTTGAGAAACCTTTACTTCCTCACACTTTAAGGATTAGAACATTTCTCTCTAACTTTGTCCACTAAGGAAAGCTGACTAGCCTTATTCTGATATCCTGGGTTTTAAAAGAGCCTTTTTCTGACAGTTTCCTTGTTCTCAGATTATTGGGAGTAGGTACAAAATAAAAGGCAGTATCAATAAAAAAAATACACTATGTTTTGCTTTGGTCAGATTAAATTGTGCTACCTTTTACTTTGGCACTGCCTTAGGTTTGAAAGGAATACCAATAAGACGATTTACTCTCACAGGTCAACTCTGATGGCATTATGATGTATCCCTGAAGAGCTCTCTGCATGTCAACTTAAATAAATGCAAAATTAGTGAGGTTTATCATTTCCAGAAAAAGTGATTTTTCAGATGTTAATCTCTTCTAAAAGTTGTTATGGATTTATGGCCTCTAACTAACATGTTTAATCAAAATTAGCATGTCTTATTTATTAGTATGTTTCTAAAGACAGCACTGTTTTGCCATAATATTCTTTCACTTATTCATTACCTAAGGAGCTGTTCCAAAATCACTTAACAGTGGTTTAATTATGATCCCAGAGAAGTCAGGAGAGCCTTGCCAACTGTTTCAAAAAAGCTCCACCTTATTATTAAAGACTGCATATAAGGTTCCCATTTAATATTTGCCATAATGAAGCAAATACAGCCTGCAAAAATATACGTGTATGCACATGAAAATACATACTTGCACATAAATGTGTATGTGTGTATACACAGAAGGTAATTTTGTATACATTACAGAAAGGGAGGGAGAGGAAGACAGGAAGGGGGAAAGAGAGGTAAAATTGTAGTCCGTCCTTTAAAACTATCACAGATTATCTGAGTTAGTTTGCAACAAATCAAATACCCAAAAAAAAGAAATACAGGATTAAGCCCTACTCTTTCTCACAAGGATTACATATATATATCACTTCCCAGAGAATCAGATTGGGAAACTCTATTAATTAATTCCTTGGTAGCATCTAACATAATAAAGTATCGGATCCTACAGGAGCCTTTTAGTGCTACTGTAGTATATACACTATGATTTCTCTGTATACTAAGCTGCTTTCTACTTGTATATCTTTTTTTAGTTGCAATCTTATTTGCTTGTCCTGATATATCTGTACAAAAAAAAAAAACTCAGTTAAATTAAAATTTCCTCAGAATGTGAGATGCCTGCCTTTTACTGTCACTTCATGCATGAAAAAGAAGTGCTTCCAAAAAATCCTGTGAAATTTCTGGTTTTAGGCACAAAAACATAGCTAATTTCAGCTGGATCAATTTCACTCAAACAAAACAGAAGTCACAGATAGAAAAGCTTGTTATGAAACTAGCACTTCACAGAAGTGCTATGGTCTTCCTTCTCTTGAGTTAATTTTTTCTGTCAAAAAACAGTAGGTTGAAAATTTACTTTCAAAGCTCTTTTTTTGAAGAGAATATCTACTAGATCCTAATACTGATCCATGTAACATGAGTACTTTTACCTAAATAAACCCTTCTGCAATTTCTCTAAAATCTTGTAAAATCTCATGTTGATTCATTTACTTCTCCGCAGAGCCATAGCCCCTGAAATTATGTCATTTGCTAGACATTTCCTCCAAACCATTAACACACTAGTGTGCAAACGAGTGAAGAGGAAATGGAAGAGTGAAATTGCAGAGAAGAAAAAGAGAGGGAAATCTGAGGAGGACTGACTGAAAATTTAATTTCACATCTTCGTTACTCAGGGATGACCTCAACCAGAAAAATGCAAAGGAGTAAACTCCTGCAATGTCAATTTAGTAATCACCTGCACAATCCATTATTAATTAACATCTTTCAAGCTGTAGTACCATATCTCTAATTTAGCACAGACATTTTATCTAGAGCTGCCATTGCACTGCCAGAGATGAGTTACACACAACTGAGCTTTGCAAACCATAGTTTTGCCTGATGAATTGACTTCTGTGCAATAAGTGATAGAAAACTGTTTGAGGACAGATGAAAAGAATAATTGAGCAGAGGTTAGCTCAACTTGTAAAATCCATCTCTAAATCTCCTAATTCAGAAAAGTTAGACTTTCGACAACTTGTTAAAGTTTGAAAGTCCCAAAACATCCCAGTAATTTAGAAGTTTAATTTTGACTTTCAGTGTTCTCTGTCAGCCCTAAACTCATTAAGCGCGGGTCATAATACCATTAAAATAAGCAGGACTCAGGCATGTCCAAAGTGCTGTAGTTGGACATTAATTCTACATCTCAGGTCCCTAACATATAGAGATGTTCTTGTCTAGTTGTCCCATTACCTTACTGGAGACAAGGAAACAAGGCATGAAATTTGGCTGTGGAAATTAAAATTTTCAGTGTTGGGAGAGATATGGCTTTTGATCTAAGTTGAAATGTGGATTCCTTTGCATCCTTGCCAACACTAATAACACTACTCCTCTAGGAGGTCCTCACTCCAGGTACTGTGGTCGTGCTCACAAAAATTATTCATACCCACGTAAATATTTCACATATTGGAAGCGCTTTACAAACACTTACTGAGTAAGAATCATAGACTGAGCCTTGTAAAGCTTATCATCCTCATTTTAAAGCAGCAGAGGTGAAATGACTTGCTCAAGGCCATGACATAATTTGGCGGGCAGAACTGGGATTAGAGCACAGGCTTTCATGCCTCACACCTCATTACTGCACATCGGTCTGTCTCACAGGTTGAGAAACCAGGAAGGTTTTAGTAATAGATTTCCCCTGTACTTCTTCGTGTTGCCGTGGTTTAGATGAGGTGTCGAAAGGAAAGCTGGTCCACACAGTCTGAGCATTATTGATCCCAGTTCATTCTTCAGCAGAGTTTGAACCCAGCTCCAAATTTACTCCTTTACGTGGGGCTATCTTTGTCTCAGCAATAGCAGTACTTGTGCTGGTGTTACTATATTAGAGGTTGAAGAAGATCTTCAGGATTCTTATGGATGAGAGATACTACGTAAATGAAAAAACAATTCCCTTTTTTAGCCTGAGCCTCTTTCATTCTGGAGTCTTTGATATTACTGTTATTGTTATGATTATTATTATTATTATTATTAGTGATTCCCTGAGCATTTCCTTTTGTTGCAAAATCTGCTCTCTGTAAAATAAATTGCTTGCTAAATGGACCTATCCCTACAGAAAAATAAAGCAGAAGTAAATCCATCCTGCTGCTGCTATTAACATGCTTTTAAAAGACCTATTTGAAACAACGTTACCTGTTTGCTGCAAATCTCCATATAGAAACAAAAAATGTTTGCTCAATCTCAAGGTATGTAGTAGATGCACCTGTGTTGCTAATTCCCAAATAGTCAAATTGCTCACTAAACAAACACTAATAAAGTGTTTCTGTAATGTAGATATTTTTTTTAGTAAAAAAAAAAAATGGTGATTTTGAACAAATACATTTTCATTATGTCTGAATTTCAGTTAATGTGTTTTTACAATTCATGTTTGTGGTGTATCATTCCAGAAAGAAAGCAAGCTCCATCTAAAATCACATTTGATTATAAGAGTGCACCCTCATACATATCTAATAAACAAATAAACAAATCAGTTTTATCTGTTATGCAGATAACACTGATATGTAAAATATGTTCAGGAACTAAAAATGCATTTTCTGTGCAGAAGTTTTCCTTGTAGAATGCACAGTGAATTTATGTGAACTGTATACAGCACTGAGACTCTTTTATGTAGCCTGTTTCCCTGGCTGATAGCTAAAAGAGGTTAGGCTGAATCTCAGTGGATCAATTAACAGAGGGACCTGTCCTTCAACAGAAGAAGATCTATTTCAGGATTTGCATATCACTGAAAAAAATTACAAAGCTGAGATAAATACAAGCCCGATAATAACTCACTGCAGGCTTGGCTTCATTCCTAGATTTCCTTGGCTGTTTGTCCTAATAAAGTGTCTCCATGGCACTTAGGGCAGGAAGGTTATTAGTAGCTGTCAATCAGAAAAAGGAGTATGCATCGGCAGGAGGAGGAAGAGAAGAGAGGTGACATTCATCCTCTTTTCTCACTTATATTGGGTGTAAAAGTCATTCAGAGCAAGTGGTTAAAAAGGGACAGGTTCCTCTTCATCCCCTATGGAAAAGGAGAAAAAGGAGGAAAAAAACCAACCCCCAAACCACCAAAGCTGCCTTAGTTACCAACAATTTAATAATAATATGGAATACATCAATCATTTCTCTATACCTTATTTATGCCAGGATGTTTATTAACACCAAGGAATATGAAGGACATATATGGAAAGAGCAGGGTAAAGATTCCTGACATAACACTTCTAGTTGACAGTCTAGTATGAACAAATGACAACTTTAAACAGCTCCAACTTAAGATGAAACTTTTGCACTCTATAGAGAAGAGATGCATTTCACCTTTAAGCTAACATGGTTCTGGCAATGAACACCTTTAAAAAGCCAGTAACAACACTGAATATGCATTTCTTATTTCAGTTAAATCAGGTACAGTGATTTTAACTTTACTGAGTTGAAACTCAGAACTGATCTATACACCAATTAATTAATACTTTAAAGGTCTTTAATTTACTGTACCACTTTCTTAATTAAAGTATATCTGCTGCTAGAGCACATCATCTCTATATATGCATATTTTCATAAGTAACAGAGTCCATAGAGTGCTAATTGATATCCTGGTCTCCAGACAATACTTTACTAAATGAAATGACAATTATAACCAATTAAAATTCACTTTACATACCACTTCACCTATTTTGTATGTATTATGCATGAAGACAGAGAGTACATTGCCTCGCTGCTCAGGATTTGTGTGCGTCTGTGCAACTGATGGACAGCTCCAAGGTATTCCTTTTAGCGAGCTTTTTACCAAGGGTCATTCTCCAGGCTCATCTGAAACCTATACTTTGCTGTTACACAGATACATCAGTTAATAAAAGCTATTAATTGCTTTGTGAGGATTTTATTATTATTATTATTTCCTTTGACAAATGTGCCTCAAGTTCGCACTTACACCTTCATCTTGCTATGAAAAAAGGGTTTTTAAAATAGCACGGTGCCTAATTAGAAAAGCTAAACTTCTACTCTCAGACACATTGTATGCAACATATAAATGGCACAGCGCTGCACACCTACTGAGGAGAGTGTGGGAGTAACGCAGAGGAATGAAGTCAGTGGGAGATGAGAGTGTTTGGAACAGGCACCTCAGGCTTGAGAGCGCTCGGCTAAAAGGAGACACTACACAATTCTTGCAAGAAGAAGAGATGTTCCCAGTGTCCCCACTGAAAGCCTTGGTTTTGCAACCCACCACTGCAGAGCAGGGACTGTCCCAGCTGGGTCTGTCATGCTCTGACCTCACTTCGTGCCCATGGTAGGGAGCAAGCATTTCTCCACCAGCTGTGATGGGACCTGCCCTTCAGTGGACACCTTCTGCAAAAAAGGCAAGTCCCAGTAACACTTCAGTATAACCTGCTGTGTGGGGAAGTCTCACAGTTCTGCCCTCCAGGTAGCACCTGCAGCTCTGGTGCAACCTCAGTTTTGAAGCTGGTTCTGCAGTGGGCCAGCAGGATTCACTGCACTGAATCTTCTGGAACCTGGAAAGAAATAGATTTTGTGGCTTGCTTACTTAACTAAAAAACAAAAAGGCCTTATACAAAACTACAGAATTTGCATAAGAAGTGGTGAACAATATTAAAGTTTATAAATTCCACAGTTTTTTTACCTCTCCATTCCCTCCACTCCACTTCTTCTTTTGCACAGATACACTCAGGAGGAACTGGTACTTGGGGTGATAAGGGGAAAAGCAAAATAAATAGAGAAACAGGCTTCAAAAAAAGCAATTCATGCTAAACAGAGCATGCATATTTTTCTTCAGGTGTTTTTCCAAAAAGAGCCTAATTTGTCTTCCAAGTCCACAGACCAGTCATGTAAGCCTATTGGGACTTCCCAGGCTGACTTGTGTTATCATCTCCCTCATCCAGCAGGCTGTAAGGAAACTTTGACATTTTCATGCAGGGCATGCCACCAAGTAAAGAAACCGTTAGCCTACCTTCTAGAAATCTTCCACATTCACTCAATGAATCACTCTGAATGCTGGATGAGTTAAAAACCACAGAGCCAGATCATCGCCTCCTGTTATCTTAAGCAGAGGAGAAGGCTTAAGGAACGGATGTGGGTCGTTCCCACACATTTTTTTGAAGACATCTGTGATTGCTATCCTGTCACAGTGATGGGGTTTGTCTTCTGAGGGGGAAGCCATAAAGCCTTTTAAACATGTCTGTTATTCATACAAAGAGGCATCTACCCTGTGACTATCAGCTTTAACCACAGACTCCCCGATAGCATGGATCAGGAGCTATATACCTGGGCTATTTTCTGCGTAAATCCCTCAGGGCCAAGGAGGAGAATATATACCATTCTGCATTTTTCTCAGCTCTCTTTACCCAATCCACCTCATTCTCCTTTGAATCACCACAACTCCACATTGGTTTTCTCCCATGGGAAACACCTCCAGGCTCAGGCCAAATGCAGGAGTGGTGCTGCAGGTCCTACCGAAACATTGCGCTGTGCCAGACAGGGCAAATTCACCTGTGGAGAAGGATCCTTTTGGATGCAAGTTTTGGGAGAAAAGCCTGTAACAATATGAGAAGCTTGTATCAAGGGTTTTGAGGGGTTGGAATGGTTTTTTTGCATGGGGCAGGGTTTGGATTTTTTTATTTGCTTATGGTTTGGGGTTTTTTACAGGTCTTCTTTATGCTTATCTATGAAATTACAACTGCAATTAGTGTTGACATAGTCTTGAACTACCTACTTTTTAGTTACAGATTCTGTACTGGTAAGGCTAAAGTGAGTAAAAGTGTAAAATATGGATTCACAAGAGCAGTTTTGTGGCATTAGGGCAAATACAAGTGTATATATAATAGATGACATTTAAGAGTTGAGGCACATTGTCTTCATACTGAATGTTTGATTAATTCCCTGCCAGTATTTGTTTTCATT
>BJBW01000706.1:60146-120146 GCA_004320125.1 Scolopax mira | reverse complement strand
TCTCCGAGCTTGCTGCTTTTGATGATATGTTGCCATGCCACTCAAAAAACTCCACAGTGTGAGCCTACAGTGAAAGGAAAAGAAAGGAAAAGAGGAAGATGGGAAGGGAGGAGGGAGGAAGGGGGAGAAAGGGAGGAAGGGGGAGAAAGGGAGGAAGGGAGAGGAAGAGAAAAGGGAGAAAGGAAGAAAGGAACAACTTAAAACCCAACATTCACTTGACATCTTCAGAGGGTTATCATGCCCATATATTCTTAAAATTCTCATATGATGCACATCAATGATAGCTGAAAAAAGAAGCAGATTCTCAGAAGAAGATCAGTTACTCAGAAATTCCTTTTCTGTCATCATTCCACCATTTGCATTGATAAAACACTTCCCCTGGAGCAAATTAGTTGCCTTCATTCAGATGGTTCACTTGTGGCGAGAGAGGTCCACATTTATGTATTTTACCTTGGAACATAACCCTGCATTGGTCTCAAGAACAAGTTAAAGCTGGTCTATCTTATATGTGCCTTTTTTTTTTCATTCCCCCAATCTTGCATCAGCCTAAAAATACAGCTAGGGACTTCTTCCTTCTCTGACGGTTCCCCATGCCACCTTTAATTACACAAATCTTTTTGTTTTGATGGCCTTTGTCTTCTTTGTAAGTCTAAATTAGTCACCTGTTCTCTCTCTCCCTAAGCCTTTCGAATCTCTCCTTCTGCCACCGGCCTTAATCTCAGTGGCAATTTCCATTTTTACATACTCTTTTGTCTTCCAGGCCTCTTACAATTTCCAGTCATGCTCCATACAATTCCTCCATCTCCCCATTTCATTAGATACACTGCCCCAAATTCATGATAGACACCTACTAGTCATTGGCTAATGTAAAGCTGTTTCTTTAGTTAGGTCCATGATAAACCAGAGGAAAGTAGATTTTACCAGAGGCTGCTGCTGAAGCATTAGGGTTTAAAGTGGTAGGTGGGAAAACACAGTGGTTGGGGTTTTTTTTCCCCAAACTGGATACCTTAGAAGAGGTTGGCTTTAGTCCAGCTCTAGGTTCCCAGTCACACTCTAACGCATTCCCATTTAACTAGGCAGTGACACACACAGAAAAGAAGTAGGCAGCAACATTTACTCCCAGTCTCAATAAACTGCTGCTCATTTACACCTCGGTTGGTGGAAGGATCTGCACAAACCTACAGCAAGGCTTAAGCCTGGGTGCCTGAGCCCATGGGAAGGCTAAGCACTGCGCCACCACACCCTGAGAGCAGAAAGTTTGCTGTCACGCAATACATCTGAAGCACTCTGTAATAATGGCTTATCCTAATGAAAACATGAGACTGGTTGGCGTCAGCTCATATTATTTGTCTTGTAAGTACCAGCTGCACGAGTTAAAACAGCCTGGGATTAATCGAAGCACTGCAGAACACTGTTTCAATACACTTTTAGGTGTTTCATTCCTGATCAGAATTCTTTATTGGTGCTCCCTGTTCTCACTTCCTCACCTCCTTCTCTGAAAATACACTTTGTCTTTGATTGTGCCCTGCTACTTTAAATAAACAGATGTCCATTAGGAGGTCAAACCACATATACTGGAAAAATGCCAGGTCAGGAAATTACATTCTGCTTACCTAAATAACCCTTACAATTTCAGCTGGGGGGGAACAACCAACAAGATATGTTCTTCACTTTTTGCTCTGTACTGTACTGTAGAAGCTATATAGCTAGTCACAACTAAGCAAACTGTCTCAAAAGTTGAGGCTCATTTATGAGTATTAACAACAAACATCTTCTGAATTGTTATCAGGCCAAGAACTGCAGTGAATAATTTAGAGTAGTGAATATACAATACACAAAGATAAAAATCCAAAGTTTTTCAAAATGTTTTGTGCTACAACTTATTCACTTTACACTAACACCCCCAACCTAAGAAATTCTAAAAGACGAGATTTATTCCTTCCACTTGATATGAAGAATTTCATAGAACAACTTCAAATATAGACTTGAAGTCTGAGATCATTAAAATGCAGCAAATATCACAGGACGTGGTATAAGCACACATATTCAGACCAAATAATACTTTTTCTTACATATATTTTTCTGACTGTTTCTGAAGACATTTCTAGATCATCCATTATATGTCAAAGGGAGTTTGGCCTATGTTTCTTAGAGCAAAGTTTTGCTCTGCAAGGAGCAACATGCTCAGATTTGAACTATCTTGCAAATTACTAATAATTATTTTTCCTGAATAAAAGTTGGTTACTACATTTTATTCCTGACAAAACCCTTGAACTTTTTTTTGTGTGGTATCCTGCTAGTAGCAAGGACTGTCTGGATAGGATAGAAACTGAATAGGTCATGTTCTGATCACCACTAAAATATTCTCTACTTTTCCCCATAATATTCCTTCATCTAAGGGAATATGCAATGGTCTCGGAACCAGGGGATCATTAATTTTAGACTTAACTCTACTTAAGCACTGGTGTTATAGATTAAGTAATTTTTAAAGTAATGACTAAGTAATAATCTCTCTTACAAACTTTTTTTTTTTGCTACATTGGGAAATTATGCCCTATGAATAGAACTAGGCCTCCAGTGCAATAACCCAAAATCTGAGGCAACTGGGACTATCCTTCAGAAAGAAGTTGCAAACTAAATATTTACTTCTTTTGTCCACAAAATGGACTCATTCTTTATTTCAGGATCATCTTCATTCTTTATAATGGGTGAGATGCACTACATAAATATCTACTAACATCATAGATACTGTTTTTGATAATTCATGTGTTGAGAGTCTTAAACATATTCTGATCCTTCTTTAAAACCAATTCATATACAACAGGATTTCTTTTCTTTTTTAAAAAAAAAAAGGTAAACAAAATTGAAACCACAGAATCACAGAATCACCTAAGTTAGGAGGGACCTTTTAAGATCATCTTGTCCAACCAAAAAAAAAAAAAAGCAACAACAAAAAAAAAACCCAAAAAAACAACCAAACACACACACCACCACCACATCCACACCACCCAAAACACAACCCAACACTAATCCATATCCCTGAGCACCACGTCAACTCTTCTCTTGAATACCTCCAGGGATGGTGCCTCAACCACCTCTCTGGGCAGCCCATTCCAATGTCTGGTAACCCTTCTAGTAAAGAAATATTTCCTAATGTCTAACCTGAACCTCCCCTGGTGTAACTTGAAGTCATTGCCCCTTGTCCTATCATCTGTGACCTGGGAGAAGAGACCGATCCCTGCCTCTCTACAGCCTTCTTTCAGGTAGTTGTAGAGAGTGATGAGGTCTCCCCTCAGTCTCCTTTTCCACAGACTAAACAGCTCCCTCAGCCTCTCCTCATAAGGCTTGTGCTCCAAACCCCTCACCAGCTTTGTTGCCCTTCTCTGGACCTGCTCCAGCAGCTCAATGTCTTTTTTGTGGTAGGGGGCCCAAAACTGGACACAGTACTCAAGGTGGGGCCTCACCAGTGCTGAGTACAGGGGGATGATCACCTCCCGGGTCCTACTCACCACACTGTTCTTGATACAGGCCAGGATGCATCGGCCTTTTTGGCCACCTGGGCACACTGCTGGCTCATGTTCAGCCGACAGTCGACCAACACCCCCAGGTCCTTTTTTGCCAGGCAGCTCTCCAGCCATTCTGCCCCCAGTTGTGACCCAAGTGCAGGACCCGGCACTTGGCCTTATTGAACCTCATGCCGTTGGTCTCAGCCCATCAATCCAGCCTGTCCAGATCCCTCAAAATATAGGTCCTTATATCCAACTGCCTTTTACTGTGTTTTCTTATAGACAAATTTGGTGGCAGAATCTGGTGCACAGTTGTCAACTTTTGCAGGGAAAGCATTCCCTCCAAATATTTATGCCATGAACTTTCTTCTATTAGAATTAAAGATAAATTTTAGCTCCTTACAATAATGAGGGACTGGTCTATAAGTCTGTAAAGTGGCATGCACACCTATGGTGCTATATAAGTACATAAATAATAATTGTAATTAATGTGTCTCAGCTTCCTGATCTGGAAAGGATTAATTAGTTGAGGAGGATTAATTAGATATTGTTAGCATAGTACTTTGAAGATGTAAAGTGCTATATATATAAGTGCTAAGTACTACTGCATCGTGATTTTCATGTTCTTTGTGCTATACTTAGTAGCTTACAAGTTCTAAGATTTCATTTGCTGGAATATTTGTGAAACTGGATGTGTCTGTCTTAGAGACTCTGAGTCCACATAGTTGTGTTTGCATATAGTTTAACATTAAAGCCTTGTGTAAACAGACCTGCTTCAGTTTATAATTGTTGAAACCACCAGGGTCACATTGGCAACAAAATACTTTATAGGCTTCATGGTTGCAGACATCTGGTGTACAGTTTTATAAAAATAAATACTACTTTGATGAAACTTGAACTTATACAAACTAAACAAAATGGTGTTAAAGAGAATTCCCAAAGGGAGGAAAAAGTAGGTTTGATTTGCAGGAGGTTTCAGAGACTCCCAGGTGTTGCCCAGTAAGTACTAGATCATATTTTCCAGTTACCTTAGTAAAATGCCCATTTTCTTTTACTTACATGAGATTTGCTACATCAAAGTATATGAGAACATGAGAATTGATACACAAATGAAGAGAAGTCTGAAACTATAGAAGTAAAACTAGGAAGTTCGGCTAAAGGTTCTGTAAAATATGAATTAGCTTTTGCAGCATGCTGTGAAGCAAGGTGACTGATTTTAGCCTTGTCTTACAAATTAGGGATAAGGATAGAAGCTCATTATGTGACTTCCTAGTTCCTTAAGTTAAATTAAGTTAAATTAGATCAGATGTTCAACTGTAAAACCATTGAATGCTTCCTTCTGAAGATGCACATAGTCTGCAAAGCAACTCAGTCACCACTCTTCTAAAGGGTGTATTGGAGCAAGAGAGGACAGAAATAATTTCCACCAAGTCCTGTATCTGCAAGCTAAATCTGGAAAGTCACTACATTTCCCTTATCCTACTACTTATGTTGACATGGAAAGTCAACCTGGGAAAGAATTGTTTGGTTTTTACACAGATTAATTTGTGCAGGTGAATTTTACACAGATGGCATTAATGCTTGGCATTAATGACATAACTTCTACCCTTTAAAATTCTCTTTAGGGGAACTGCAGTGAACCAAGTATTTTTTGAAACTTACCATAAACACACAAGTTGCTGATATTTGGTGTAGACAAACTTTGTTTTGACTACTGATTACCATACCTGGATAAAGAATAACTTAAATGATTATGTTTCTTCAGCCATTACTATAATTTTCTTATTCTTCCCACATGGCCACCAACTTGGCTACAACTTTATAAATTCATGAACAGATTAGCAGTTACTACCACTAAACCAGAAGGAATCATGACTATACTTGTAATACTTTCCATCCAGGGCCTGTGGCTCTCTGTTTAAAATGATGCAATATAACAATATATAAGGAGTGTAAAGTCTGCCTAAATATGCAAAACATGGGTTTAGTAGTCACTCAGCTGTTAACTGGTATACTTCCTCTAACTGATATCTTAACTTATTGTAGTAAATATGCCCCTTAGGGAATGAAAAGAACTCATGAAAAAGATGAAAGAGCAACTAATTGACATGTCCAAATCAAAAGTTAGAAACGCACTGCAGTTTCCAAAAAAAGTTATTCTTTCTCTTTCTTGCTCTGTTATACACTGAGGGTATTCTAATTACATTTCCTGATGGCTAAAACAAAATTACTGTAGACTTTTCTGTCCTATTCCCTGTTATCCCTGCAATAAGAACACCAAAACAGCTGTGGTTTGCCTAGTAGGAATTAGGTTACATCTTTTTTCATTAAGGATCAGGGAACAGGGAATTGAATTCTCTAGTGTCTAATAAGGTATGCCTAATCAATGTATTTTTCTGTGGACAAGACAGTCAGAGTAACTGTGTATTTTTTTATGTGGTCATTAAGAACTAATCTCAAATTCCACATAATCCACATAATGCGTAATGCAACATTTTTGCACTCTTTTTAGCAGCAAATTGTATGTCAGTAGCCTTTTGGCATACAATGGAAAGTTTGAGGAGATATGATGAGTGCTCATATAATAACATCCAGGGGGTGTCGCCTTAGAAAAAGACTAAGGGAGTTAAAGTGAGACTTTCTCTCAGAAGTGTAAATTCTTTCCTCTGATTGTTGTTTGACCACAAATTTACTGGGTTTAGGCTATTTCTTTCCATATTTTTCTATCACTCAGGACCTTGATTTTGAAGTTGTCAGTCCTGCTGCTGAGCTTTGGTTGGTGTTCTCAGTTTACCAAGCAATGCAGAACACTAAATCCAGGGCTCTCAAGAGGCTCAGCCCGCAAGCAAACTACATCAAATAATAAATAACAAGTAATAAAGCATTGACTACAATTGCTGGTTTTAACCTTTCTTAATTGAGGAACAGCCATTTCAATAATTACCTTTTTACAAACATTATTTTATCACATCTATTATTTCTACAGCTTTTCAGTGTTCAGTGGATCACTTTTATTTTATTTTAGACACTTTCTGGGCCTCCATCTGTCTGTAGTATAGCAAGGCAAATGACACCTCCCCAGTTAAGTCTAGTAGATTTTCCTTGGCCTCTTTCTGGGATTTTTCAGTTTCCATCTCCATTTTTTTGTTTTTAATATTTTATATTTCTTCCAACTGCTTACACGTGCTCATCCCTCGTACAGCTGTGTTGACATGCTCTTTGCTTTGAAACCTCACTAAGTTAATTAGGGTGATGGAAACACTGTTCAGCCTGGTCTCAGTATGACACACTTAGGTTTCAAAGAGTCAAATGGAAATTATCTTAGCTTTCATGATATGATCATTGTGATTTATTTCAAGTTTTCCCCATTGGCTGGTAAATATGTGGGTGGCAATACAGCTCAGACTAACTTCTTGGGAATCTTTTTTTAGGTGCACAGAGCTTATTCATGACCTTGTATTAAAGGAAGAAGCACAGGACTCTAAGAGGCAGGAAAAAGTCCTCTTCCTGCATGGATATGCCATTGCATCCTTCATGCAGTCCAGCTCACACTGAAGTGTTCATTGATTGCTAGTCAGTAATTATAATAACAATAATTATCTAATTGGTAAGAGTATCATCTTCTTCTCTTTAAAGATTTGCATAGCTTTTAAGTCCTTATGTGGGTTGTATTTTAAAATCAGTCATGAAATATGCAAATTCACAGGACATTTGCTTCAGGATGTCTTGAAATGAATTGTAAAGTTTTAAAACTCCATCTTCAAACACATGTGTGGAATCAATAAAAGCCAGTCTTCATTGAAATAGTGATTGACATTTTTTTGTCAGCATATCTTAAATCTGTGGACCAACTGCCCACTTGAGGACAGGGTCAAAGTGAATACCTGTCTGGCATGGGAGAGCACAGCTATTTCATCAGTGCCAGCTTGTACCAAAATCTGGCTTGTGCAGTGAAGGGGGAAAATGTCTCTTATCATCTCAGACCAGATACTTATGCAGGTCCTTCCTGTAAACAATGGCCACCATGCTCAAGTCGTACTTTCAACTTGATTTTCAATCAGTTTTGAACCCATGACAGATACCAAACAAACTGAGGGTAGGAAAGGATCACAGTCATGAACATAGGCAGCTGAACAGAGGGAGGAGACCTTATAAATACTACCACAAAAGGATAGACTTCAACTTGAACTTAACCTTTATGACAAGTAAAGATTCTTTACAGGAGAGGGGTACTATTCATGTCCTATCTGTCAAGAACATTTTGTCTCGAGAAGCATGAGGAACAAATATGTGGGAAAACAGGTTTCCTTTGTACCATAGCGTGTGAAACGACTTTTCCTTTATCCCTTTTCAGCAACTAATCACAACAAATGTTCACTCATTTTGGGAACAGAAACGCTAATACCCCCTTTAAGAGAAACAGATATGGAAGCAGAGAGATGATGTTAGGACACCAAGAAAAGAAGACCCTGAACACTACATTATGACTGAGATGATCTCCAGATGATATTAAGCCTTTTATTGGCAGTGCTAAGAAAGGCAGAAAACTACAGATCATCTGTTTTAGACATAATTTCCAACTTACTTCCTTCCCCAGTCAGCATTGTATCAGCAACTGTGTTGGGAAGGTGCTTTTTTTTCTGTACTGAAAAACTAAAGAATTGGGACACTATTTACTGGTATCCAAAAAACACTCAAAACCACATCTCCTTTTTGCATGTCTAAAATCTAGCTTCATGACAGTGAGGTAACTAAATTTATTAGGTATGTGGTAGCGATTGAACAATGCTATGGCATCACTGGAAGCCAACATTTGGTTACAGTTATATGAACCCTTATGGTGAGATTCAACCTCTCCAACCACAAGCCCTAAAATACAGGCTTTAGTCTGAACTAATAATCTCTGCTGCCTCTATAATTAATGCAAAGTGACAGACATTTTCAAAAGCTGATTCAATCTTATCATCTCATACTATTTCAAAGGTTCTCATCTCTGTTAGCTGAGTGGAAGAAACAGATCAGACTGTCTTATCTGGGCACCTAACTCGTTTGTGAAACATACAGAGTGTCTAATTAAATCAGCAATATTTTTGCTATTTTTCCCAGCAGTTCTACAAGCAGAAGCAATTGTGGATTAAGTGTCCCAGTCCCCAGAAAGCAGAATGAATGAAGGAGATTCCTCTGGCCTCTGCTTGTGACCCAGCAGAAGAATAGTCTGAATTTCCCAGTCTGGACTTCTCAAAAGGGTATGGAGAAGGTGCAGAAATAGAGTTATTCCGTCTTTACAATGCAAAAAGTAGAAGCCCTTTACTAAGTATGGAAGCCATTCTCATTTTTTGTCAGTTCTAATAACATAAGTTTTTTCCCAAACACAATTTTTTTCTCCAGAAAATAATAAGGTCTCAAGAGATAACAAAAGAATATGCTGATCCTTGTTTACTTTGCCATGTAGGTTCAAGAATGAGTACATGAATTTCAGTGTTTTTTCCCATACAGTAAAATACTTTGTGTACCCATATGCCCTTAAGATTTAGGACCCCACTTCAAATTGTTAAATTGCCCATGAATGTGATACCACATATGGAGACTTTAATTCTTTCTATAATGAAGAAAGGGAACTAGTGTATTTAATTTTTGAATCATATTTTAGTGAGACCAACAAGGTTTCTATTGACCCAGTAGATTCTTGTCATATCTAATTTACTGATCCAGAGTTTGTTAAAAGCAAACATATATAAATGTATAAGCTTCATCTATAATTGGGAAGCATAGATAAAAATAATTTGACATTGAAATTTACACTTAAGAAGTAGTGCACTTCATTGCAATCAATTTTTCATTATGTTGTTGAGATCAATAGCTACAAATAAGATATAAAAACTGTATTATTGATGTGGCATATATCAGTATAAAATGCACAATTTTCTATAGCATTTCAGTGGAGGAAAATTGTATTAAACCATTTCCAACATTATACATATTGGTCTGTAGAGAATGCTTACTAAAATCAATGTACAGTAAACTACACATAGGGATATTTTATAAAATATAGAAAGGTCAGAGAATTTACAAAGGTGTAAAAAAAAGACAAAACCACCTTGGTTTGTAAGTATTGTTCTTTACCTACCTTTGGCACGGAGATTGTCCAACTCATAGGGTGAGGAAAAGAGTGTATGATCTGTAATTTCTTTGGCCAGAGTACCAACCTAGACTAAGCTTCTGGTCATTCAGGCTCTGCTTAATGCTAATGATTTTGTCTGAAAGCAGAGATTCAGATCAGACAGAGTATGATAAAGTTCCACCTCTCAATACCAAGATGTATTGGTGAAATGGTACAACAGTATATCTACCCACCTCAGACTGCAGTCCTGTTATTGCTCTTGGTCTAAGATGGAAAGAGGCTTCTAAAAACCCAGAGGAACAATAGCAAAGTGCAAGTTATAGGAGAGTGCTGATTCAGCTCAGAACAGGTCACTGTCCTGGAACAACCCACATGAAATCAGAATCAAGGACAGAACTTCTAATGACTATATCTCTCCTTAATCCAAAATTTAATCCAGCTACCATGCCATATTGCCTTCCTGATTCAAGGTGTCATTGCAGTCACTGATGTCTTCCCATCACAAGATAGATCTAGAAAGTTGTGGGACTGGTAGTGTTGAACACAGGACAAGATGACTAAGACAAGATTATTTTGTTGTTGTTGTTGCTAGGAAATATGGAATTTCTATTGATAGAGTGACATAGAGGTCTTGAAAGGTAAGAAATAAGGAGAAGTAGTAAAATATATTGAAGGAAACCTGACCTCAGATAAAATTATGAAGAAATATTTCTGTGGAGGCAAATAATGTAAAGAACACAAACTTCCACACATACCTAGTTTCCAGTGAAAATACTCTTCACAATTAAAATGTTTAAGAGAAGCATTTTTGTTCAGCTTTGTTTTTTCTTTCCTCTCTTTCCCCCCTCTTTCCCCCCTCTCAGACAAGTTCCAAAGTACATAACAAATATTATACTGAACAATTAATGAACAGCTTTAGCATTCATTGTATCAACAAATTTAGTAGCAAATAAGTAGACAGCTTCTCTCTGGCAGTTCACCATGTCATAACCATAATTGTGTTGACTTAACCAATATAATACTTGATGACATTGTAAATACAGTTTTGTTTCTTTTTCTAATAGACTGCTTTCTAAAGACATTGGAAAGAAGGATGTTACAAAAATAGAGCAACTGAGAAAACCAGAAATTCTGTTGAAAAATGGGTCATTTTTTTGGACCTCATTCTGTTCTCCAAAATATTCCTAAAGAGAAAGTAAATTAAGCATAAAATGGGTAGGTTCAAAGACAACAGTTCTTCACAGAGATGAACTACTTCAATTTATGAAGTAGTTATCCATAGGTATATTTCCTCCCAAATCTAGTATCTCATGGCTGATACTCAAAATCTCTCTCATTTTCAATTCAGTGACAATAAACAGATAAGACTAATTGTTCAAGTGATCAGTAAGAACTCTTTTGTACTGCTGTCAAAATTATGTACTACATGCCCTGTGAACCTCAGAGTTCATAATTTCTATAGAAGCAACAGCGACTCCTTGTGAAAATCAGATATAAAATGTGGCTAGCCTGTTCAATAACATAACCATACAAGTATGGTTAAATTATAACCATATTAAAGTATAACTCAGTTCAATGTGGGCAGTAGTTTAGCCCCAAATTAGGCTTAGAGAAAAATCTGAAGGAGTTGACATACAATATGGGGCACTATTATTAAAATTGCTACAAACATTTGTAGAAATTTTGCTGTGTTGACCAATTCAGACAAACTAGATAAATATTTGTTAGACATCACAGAGCCATCATTATCATAACGGTGGTAAGTAGCCTCATTTTAATGCACTTGAAAATGTTGCCTTGTAGATTGATTGAGGAACTAACAAGAACATTTGAAACAAAGCACAGATCGACATCACGGCGATTTTCATTAAAAGTGAGATGATTTGTTTAGAAGTGCCCCTGTGAATGTTAAAAAGTGGCTCAGAACAATTGAACATAAACTTTACTATCATTGTGCAATAGCTTTACCTGTTAAATTGTTGGGATTTTTAAATGCTTGAGAGCTGAATGCACAACTACCTCCTATGCCTCCAATGCTGCCTGCTTTCAAGGCTCATTTACATTCTCCTCCTTGCAGGATACAATCTTCTCTCTATTGTTTTCATTCCATCTCTCTTTTTTAATTTCTTTATTGTCTTCTACTACATCTTTTCTATGCGATTTTGGATCCTGTGTTCTCTTTCCAAAATCCTTTGCTTCTAACCCTTTTGCATGCTTTCTTTCCCATATTTTTGGCCTCTCAGACATTTCTTGGTGGTTCACAGTGTTTATTCTCAACATCTTCAAACCTAGAAAAGCAAGGATGCACCCGAGTTGAGGTGGGGGTAACGTTTCCATAGTTCCCAGGGTTAAAATGCACAGACGAAAACTGTGGGCCCACTGGAGTCAGTGGGAGCTTTGTCATAGTTTTACATGAAATTATGATTTCACTTGGTATGATAATAAGTTTGACTTAAGTCAAGATCCTTGCAGTCCTGATTACCATTAATCATTTTCTGTCATACCAGATGCAAAACTTTGTTCATCTGAGTGTCTCAGCACAATCAGACTTACAGAAATTAAGTAGGAGTTTAACCTCAGATCCCACCTTTTAATGCCTTTCAGGATACTTTCTTAATGACCTCTAACACAAGAGATATGGGGAAATGATTCCAAGTAACAGTTAATCAGATAAGTGTTTCATTATTTAACTTAAGTAAGCCTAAGAGGTGAACTTTTATGTTTAGCCAGGTATTCTTTACACATTGTTTTCTCTTTCAAGATAATTGGATCTGAGGTTTTCTGGATTTGCTTACAAGTGTTTTGACAAGTTTTCTCTCCTTTTATAAATTTAAGTTGTTAATTAAAAGATTACCTTACTGTCAGTACTCAATTGCCACAGAAAAGCCAATAAGTAATATTTTATTTCTAGAAGGCCCCTCATATTTAAATGTTTCCAGTAAATTATACAAAATATTAGTATTGAGCTTAGCTGTGAACCCAAAATTGTTCATTTTCTATAAAGCCACTTTTTTCAGCTCATTTCTCTTTTGTTAACATAACATAAGATATTTTTAAAAGTCCTTTTCCTGCAGCCAAAATTAAAGGCAATTTTACAATTCTTATTTTTGAGGAATTGAAAAACCTTTCTCTTTCAAGATGAGACAAAAGGGAAGCAGAGGTGCTGGATAGGATAGATGTTTAAGTAGGTCTACACAAAAACTTCCCAGTACTTGCTGAATCTTTTCCTTTCCTCAGAGCCAACATCTTTTGTCATAGTCACGACAAACATAAGCCATTGCAGAGGACTTGAAATTTCATTTTTCAGTGCCTGTATTTAGTAGATCTGCCTACCGATAAAGCACATACTTATGACTATGTTTATAATATATCACACCACCTGGGTGATAAGATTGCAAATTCTAGTACCCATAGAATATCACATATAGGATTAAGTCATTATTCATAAGATTTAGCAAGTAAGCATTTCCTTCATGAAATGGATATACCTTGTATGTGGAACTAAACCTCCAAACTTACTTTTTCAGAATGTTTTCTATTTGAATCAAAGGAAAGAATTATTCTTTCTGTTTGGTTATGTTAGAAAATATTGGACTAAAATACAAAGCTACATGCAAATACAAGAATAAAATTGAAGGTGTTTTCAGGGGTGTCAAGTTCCAGCAAAATATATATTTCACTGTGATAGACAAAAAGTAGCAAA
Source organism: Scolopax mira (assembly GCA_004320125.1). Classification (NCBI taxonomy): domain Eukaryota; kingdom Metazoa; phylum Chordata; class Aves; order Charadriiformes; family Scolopacidae; genus Scolopax; species Scolopax mira. The sequence goes on along the minus strand of BJBW01000706.1, from coordinate 106,816 downwards.
CAGAGTGGAATCTTTGATTCAAGTGTAGATCGTGCACAGTCTTTAAAAAAAGCTATGTGTTAAAAACACATTTTTAAAAAGTCAATGACTTATTTTCCAATGCCAGTTTGACATGATTAGCTATAATGCATTTGCACATTGCCACTGAATGGCAGAAATCTGCTGACCCTTGGGGTAAACAGAACAGCCATTACTCTAAGATGTAATGATCCAAACCATAACTGGTTTATTCCATGATTTCTACTAAAGCAGACTCTGTGTATTTCATTCCTTCTCAACACACTAAAATTGCACCTGTTTAATTACGTTGTTATCGAATTGGATGTTGTTTCACTGGTTAAAACTCTCTTCTGCTTAATATAGAGTCTGCACGAAACATTCAGAGCCCTTGCAAGTCAAACTGAAAATGGTTGTTCTGGACCTGATCAAGGGTGTCCAGGCAGAGGAGCTGCATCAATATCACTGAAATAGCTTCTAACCGATATAAGTCTAACATTATTGCTTTTATGAGCAGGCAAAAAACAGATATAGATTCCTTCCTTTCTTTCTGTCATACATGGGCATGCTACAGGCTGACCGAGAAACAGGTATGTGCAGGCACAGAGGTCAGATCAATGCTCATGTCCTGTTCTCTTACTGTGAAAGTTCTCCAGTTCATTCCTCCCCAGAACAATGTCTTGCCCCCCCCCCCCCCCCCCCCCCCCCCCCCCCCCATTTCATTTGGATCTTTACTTCACTGGAGAAAAATGAGAGTAATGCCACGAAAGCAAATGGATTTCAGTTAAAAGCTTGTATTACTTCAAAACTTTGGAACATCATCAAGCTGAGCCTGCCCCTTCATGACAAAAGTTGAGAGCAAAGGTTCACTTCTACCATTACTCCTCCCTGATTACCAGAAAATGGTCTAAGTCTCAAGTGTGAGAGTAAGGCTATTTTAATTGTATGGTCATTACTGGACTCTGGTACTGGAATACTGCACTTCTCTTGGTGGTACACCACAAAGTCAAATTAGACTTTAGTATTTCTTTGGGAAACATGGGAGAATCAGCATTTTCCATGACTATAAGAAAATCCAGGCTGCAGGATCTGTGCCATGATGTTAACAAGGGGAGATTCATGCAGATGAATAGCAAGCATAAATCCATTCTGCTACAAAGGATGAAATGTAAGTTATGTGGTAATACAAGCTGAGAGTAATATTTACCAGAAAAGGGGTCCTGGAGATAAGTTCAGGACTTCTGCTAAGACTAAGACTTCTGTCTAAGACTGGTCCTAAAGTTCCATTTTAAATACATGGAGCCAAACACTGTTCTTGTTCACACCAGTGTAAACGTGAGTGCTTTGGTGGTCTCAGATGCTTAACTTAGGAATCAGTGCTGCAATAAAGGGGATCAGCACTTGCCAGAATGGAGCCACTTCTCCCCACATTTCAGCAGCAACTGCTTTAAAATCTGTGGAGTTATACCAGTCTAAAGCCCACAGAAGGAAAAGCATAATAAGCCCCTTATTGCTCATAAAAATCTTCAAATGCATTCCTAAACTTTGTGTAGGGTCTCTCAATGCCAGTATAGGCTTGTCAACAACATTTTGGGACATATGTGACAACAAATGTTTAAACAGGTCTTTCCATACAACAGAGGCATTAAAAAACAGTATGTCCTTGCAAAAAAATTCTCTCCTGTATTTTAAATCCAAGAATTTTAATCCTCCTTTCAAAACAGGGTAAATCAGAACAAGTCAGCTGATGTCAAAGAGGTTACATTGGGGTAAATCTTATGTAATCTATCAAACAAATCAAATTCAGAGGGTCTATGATCTTCCCATGTATTCCATATTATTATTTGATATATCTATGTTGGAAAGAAAATGCAAGTCCTTATAAAGCCAAGACGGAGTGCATTCTCAGTTTCAAAATGCTGTTTCAAAAAGGTATTTAACCATTTTCTTTGGGAAGCAATTAAAATATCCAGTGGAATATTTATGACTCAATTAAACATTTAAAATATTGAAAAAGCTCAGTAATTATATCTTTGGGTTAAACACTAAATATGGCTATGTCAGAAAATACCTGCAGTCTCTATAGATTCCTGACAGGATTTGTTTTTCACTTTTGGTGAAAAAGCTATTCTTTGTAAAATATTCCCACACATGCCTAAGTTTATTTCTCAAAGCAATACCACAAAGGATATGACCTCTTTACTCCTAGTAACCTTTCATGGTGCTGAATTGACTTGGACATTGGTGCCAGTCAACACAGCTTGATTTGCTATGGTAAGAATAAGATTATATCTAACAGACTATGTCATTTCCAGGTTCAATAGGCACAGATTTAAAACTAGTCCTCTCTTTGACCCTCTGGATTCTCTTGAACTATTGCACCTTCTTTGACAATGTTTGTGAATGAATGAATTCATGACGACTCAAGGTTATTTTAATGATAATGGCAATGCGCTCACAAAGGAAAAAGGAAAAGGCTAGTAGTACTGGCACTAGTGCTTCTTCACCACAGCCGACTTCCTTTTTGACAGACTGACTGTGGAGTGAATTCCTGTTTATGGTCAAAGGCTGAAAGCTGTTGTGTGTCTGCAGCAGCGCCGCTGCTACTGATCTGTGAACATGACATGCCTGATAATATTGCATTGCCATGGCAACAACAAACACGGGGCAAAATTCTATTAGCTGGAGTGACTCACTGAGTCAAACAGATAATGTGATGGGCCTGGCCAACTGCCCAACAAAGGCTTATGTGAAAGTTGTGATGAATTAACTTCGCCTTGTTATGTCTGTTTTTTGTATAAATTCTCTTCTCGCTACTTATTAAGTCATATTTCTGGTGGTTGCTCAATATATATATATGGCTGGGAAATACTTCGGCAGCAGTTAGCCAGTCTGACGCCTAATATAGGGCTTAGGCTGCTTTGTTTTAGAGGCGCATTTTTTTCTTTTCTTCCTTTTTCTTAATTTCTCTGCAGGTGATTTATGTGGAAAGAAAAGTGCATTGTTTCTGTGAAAAAAAGGCCCCAGTCCCCTCCAAAATATTTGACAGTGTCTAAGAGGTGGGTGTGGCTTGGCACAGCTCTGCATTTGCTTATATATTCATGTGAGCTTCTCTTTTAAATAGATGTTCCACAGAGCTGCTCTCTAATCAGTACAAGAGAGCAAAAAAACCTATACCAGGCATCATCTGGACCTCACTTCCAGTATTTTAGATCACTGCCATTTCATTAACTGTATCTGAAATAAGGGGGGCCAGATCATGCTCTCTTTCATCACCCTGTAAGTCAAAAGTTGTATCTCTGACTCCCGATCATTTCAGAGGAGTGATTAATAACTGTCAGTAGTCCAGCCCATGTACCTTCACCACCACTTCTATTGTGCAAATATCCAAGGCAATTGAGCCAAGAAACATCCACCAGCCACCAAAAAGGAAGCTTTACCCAGAAAATAGGTGATTCGTCTTGCCTCCCCATAGCATCCCCCGCTCAACCCCTTCTGCAGAGAAGTTCCTATATGAAAGGGCAAAAGGTCAAGGCAGACCCTAAGGTCACAAAGTGAAGAAAATCAATATAAGAGACCAAAAGACAGCAGGGGGCACTAAGTACTTGCAGCCCTTCACCCCTGGAAAGGAAATCCCAAATAAATGGCTCCAAAATATAGAGCTGTAGTGCTTCAGCACCAGGTCTGAGCAGGAGAGCTTACAATTGTGGTACATATGGAGAAGAGTACTAACCCAAAATAAACAAAAAAAAGTCCACTAAAACATACATTAGTTTTCATGTTTAAGGGCCATATTTTCCTTTTCTGTGGGGAAACACACTTCCTTTTAGTTCTGAGTCATAGAGATATCTTATGAGGTCATACTGCTAGGATTTTTCTGAGGCACAGCTAAGGCTGCCACAAGACCTCCCATGCAGAGAGGTTCCCAAGTTCATGTGGAGAGCTGTGAGAAAGTTAATGCAGATATGAGCATAGTTAAACTTACCATGAACTTTCTGGAATGAAGCCTGGTCTGCTGGCTTATCCTTTTTCTGCTGCTCCCTTCTTCCTGAAAAAAAGGAGGATGTTTTGCAGGATGCAGAAAAAAAGGTGGTATAACCTTGGAAAACAGCATCTCTTGTTGACAAAATGGTGAGATCTACATATACAAGGTTACTTTTAGTATACTGACAGGATGATATTTTCTGGTTTTGAACTACAAAAAAGGCCTGAATTGTACATGTGCACACTTATCTGAAGGTTTCAGCTTTAGTTGTCGTTGCCTCCTGATGTATTTGTGATTTTTAAGGCACAAACCAAAGAGACTGACGTACATAATTCTTTCACTATTCTTAACCAGAGACTCCTTGCACCAAGGCCCTAACTTTTATTGATCTAGAACCTGCCTTCAAGAAAAAAAATATCCAGTCTTGATTTAAAAACTTAACAGTATAGAGAATGCACAACTTCCCTAAGCAAGTTGTTTAGTTACTCTCCTCAAGAAATAAGCTCTTCCAGGAATGTAAACTTCCTTCTAAAACTGTGCTATTCCTCAAGCACAGTAATTTAAAATAGCTATTTTATCTGACCTGTTGAATAATATGCTTGAAAGTGTCCTTTCTGCCTTACAGCTCAGAGTCTCAGAAATATATCACAGCTATTTCACAAACATAGATTACATTAAATTATAACTATTTTTTCCTATTAAAAACAACTATATAACTTCAACTTCACTTCAAGCTGTTAGATAATGATTTTATCTAGGTCACAAACGTGCTGAAATAGAGTAGCCAGAGAAGAGTTTGTTTGAACTGCTCCTTCTTCCTCTAGGCTGAGAGATAAATGCATGAAAAGGAAAGTTCCAGCAATTCTAATAGGGAGTCTCTCCCTTCCATCCCCACCTGCAGGCTCACCAGGGAATTTACAAGTGATCTTAAAAATAGTGTGTCTTCCTGGGTTAAAAGCACCCCAGCAGAGGAGGGTTAATAATTAAGACCTTGATAGTTCTATTCAGAGACCTACAACAGCATAAGGCAGTGTTCTGAACTGTGGTGGGTTTTTTAAAATATAATTAATACACTTTTCACACATCTTAAATATTGGTTTAGCTAGTCCCTTACTTCGCTTAGTCCCTGAATCACAGAAGCTACTGCTCCCTTGCAAGTAGAGGCTAAGGGCTCAGTGCTTTTGGCAGATCCCATTAATTAACTGTGGGGACCGTTTTTAATCCAGAATTCTTTGCCTGCCTCTGCTGCCATCCTGGTCCTGCTCTTGTGAAAGCATTGCCGACATTTAATTAAGTTGATAGAGCGAAGACAGCTTCCATTGCTCTCCTAGGAAGCTACAGCTCCCGGACAGTAGTTTGGTTACCTGGATGGAAAGCCTATTTGGTTACCTTACTTAGAGAGGCTATTGAATATATCTAAAGCCTTTTTTTTTTCTCTAACAAAATATAGTCTTGATTCAAACAAACTAACAAACAAACAATTTTTCTAAAAAATCTGAGCTATTTCCTTTTAAAAACAACCGTTTAATGAAAACAAAAATATAGCCAGAGTATCAGCCTATTTTCTAATCAGTAAATGATTGTTAAGATGCAGGTTATATGCAGAAAGTACATGTAGGTACTTACCGGGTACTTACTATATTAACCAGAAGTAACCAAAGGACTGCTGTCACACAATCGCCACCATTTCTTTTTTCATTGCTAAGGGAGAAAATGCCAAAAGCTCCACGTTTACACAGTGAAGTTAGGGTTTTTCCTTTCCAAAACTACTCTGAAAACATCCTGTTTTGGTTTTGTTTGGTTTTTTTTTTAATGTAACTATTATTCAAACTTGCTGAGTGTGAATCAGCTTCAGCCTTGAGCTCTTTTTGTTCTCTATTGTCTTTTGGGTCTTCTGGAGTACTTAGAGAGATACTTAATTAGGCTGGGTTGAACTGTTACACTGAAACAAAGCTACAAGATCCACAGCTAAGCAGATGGAAGAGGGGGAGAGTACCTGCCTTACAGATCCTTCTCCAAGCATCTCACTAGACCTGTGGCACCAGGGAGAGGAGGAGCAGCTACTGCTCTTGCTGTTGGTGTCACAACAGTGTCCTGTGTCACTTGGGGATGCTCCAGCCAATTAATGGCTCCTGAAGCACAGCTGCAGGGATCCAGTACCGGTTCCGATCCTGCCCCTCTTGTGGGAGAGCATTATCACCCTCTCCATTTATTGGCCTGGCTTTTTCTTTCAACTGTGACTGGTAAATGCCAAGCGGAACGCCCGCTGGCTCCATGTGCGCGGCTGCATTTGGGTGCAGGAGGCCAGAGGTCAGTGCTGAATAACAGCCTCAAATAGTTTAAATAAGCTAAGTCACCTCAAGTCTTCAGTATTTCCCCCAATTTCAATCCAAACACCCTCATTTGAACTTCTCGGTTTGCTTTTTCTTGTTGTTTTTATCATTTTTTCATCTTAGTTCTTGGAATCTAACCCAGATAGAAGAAGACTCATGAAAAGGCATGGAAAAAAATGTTCTTAAATTGTCCAACCAGGCAAAAAAATGTCAGGAAACATTTTTTTCATATAATGTTTGTAGTCTTGCCTAAGTCGGGATGTTAGGGCAGTTTTTGAATAAGCTTCTGAATGCCTGACGCTTATTTGAACACAATGTGAATGCTAAACTACATGCAGCTTGCCCATCAGTAGGTGAGAAGGATCTAAAAGAGAATAATTCAAAGCATAATTAAGAAAGGAAAAGTTTCTGTTAATCAGTTTGCTTTCCCCTCACCCCAGGTTACATTTTCTCTGGCTGTTAATTAATCTCTGCCAAAGTTAATAATCTTGATGAACATTTGGTAGCAGGGAAGCATAAGGTTACTGGTTACATTTTTTCATGTATACTGTCTGAATACGCTCAGACAAGTTCATTCCTTCTGATCCTTCTCTCCTTCTTGTTTGGATGCACACACACCCCTGGAAATTAATTATGCTAGAAGATAGCAAAACATTGGGCTGAAGTACAGTGGTTTGGTATGTTATATAGGATGTCAATAAATCAGATTTACATGCAGCAAAACATGCCTAGAGCAATGTTTTAATACACTCCTTTCTTCTGAATTTCATAAATCGCATGTTTTTCATTTTTTAATTAATAAATTATCAGGCATACTCATGAAAGTCAGTAATAGCATTGCCTAAAACTAGACACAGAGTTGATTAGACATAGCTCCTATTTCTCATGCAGGTCTGCCAGGCAGTGTACCTGATACTGAAGGGAGCCTGCCCAGTTAACCCACTTAGAAGTTGTGCTGGGGCAGGAACACAGTTGAGCTGAACTGCAACAGAATAGGCAATCCTTCCATGGATGTTTCGGGACAGAAAATGTCTTTTCTTCGCCAGTTCAATCCCTCTTCCTTAGGATCCTGATTTGTGCCTGGGATGCCTATGTGACACAAGAGGAAGATCAACAAAGCAGCTGCCTAAAAAGCAATCAAACTTGTATAATTTAAGCTATGTTCTGACCCAGTTCTCAGAGATAAGCTGTTATCACACTAAACCCTGGTGCCAGCCCAATTTCAGAAAATTTCCATCTTTTCTATTTTTAGGTAAAATATAGTTAGAAAGATGAAGCTATTTTAAATTAAATGCATTTGAAACATAAATAGAGCAAAGAAGGCGCTGCACCCAGAATAGCTTTACCACACTTGCAAAGTTACATTTTCATTTTAATGAAAAAATAACATTAAATAGACAGTAACTTTTGCCTGTTGGGAGATGAGAACAATATAACCACAACATTGTATTATTCAGTAGTAGTAAAAGGAGATTGCCTCCTTGACTGTCTAGTGTGGTGTCTATTCTGACACCTTTAACAAATAAGAGAGGACATTGTAGAAGATTGTGAGATATTTTCAGATGCATTAGTCAGGCAAGTCAAGCCACTATCACCTGTCCAATACTAGAATTTTCCTAGATACAAAAGATCATTAAGAGAACTCAGTATTATACCTAGACAAGGAATAAGGTAGGGATGCAATATTTCATGTTCCCAGGAAATCATGCTACAGAGATTAGACAAAATCATTCTGTGTGGCAGTCAGCTCTCTAATCCAATCTAGTAAAATGAGGTTTAAATTACAAAGTAACAAAAAAGACAAAGATTTGTACACCTAATTTTTTTTTTTATGTACTTAAGAGAACCTGATTTTCAGAAAAGATTGAAAAATGCCTTTGGGAATATTAATCTATTTAAAATTACTCTAAACAAAAGCATCCAATTGACTAGTGATCTTCTGAATGCTTTGCCTATAAGAACATGCTGGATATCAAGTCTGTGATAGATGAGATTAATTGCATTGAAACTTCTTGTCTTCTTGTATCCTTAAAATAATTCATACATTTTGTGGGTTTTTTTCCAGTTTCAAAATAGTTTTGCTTTCATTAAAGAAGACAGAAAAATTCTGGGATGTGATCTGCAAGACCTCTTTGATGCAGGTATCTGATCTCCATCTTTGATGCAGATGATTTTCTACAGGATCCTGCATTTGTTCCTCTTTCTTCTTGAGATATATCTCACCATAGATCTACTTTTCAATTCCTGAGACTTTAACTGTTACCAATCACTTGAATGTCAATGAGTAGATATAGGCACCTTGTAGTCTACCACAGACCTGAAACTAAATTTGTAGTTGATCTTGGAATGAGATGATGGCATAGGTTCAAAGGGCAATTGGAAAGCTCTGGTTCCTGTCTGTATTAACAGAAGACTCAGCAGTAGTAGATGACAGAAGGATCACTGTATGGAATACAAACACCAAAATCAGAAGCATGTTCCATGAATTAGGAACATGCAAACTACACAAGCATTTTGTGTAAAAGACATCTGAACCCTTTTGAGGGTTCAGACCTACATGAGGATTTTGCCTGACAAGTACAATTTCATTTTTGTAGTAGTAATAGTATTAATTATGTATCCAACTGCATTGAGAAAAATATAAATTTTAATATAGTGTACAAAGGTTGTTGATTTATCTTAAAAATAAACAAAATGGAAATTTTGATCAAGATGTTGAATACATTAAGTCAAGATGTCTCTTGTTGTAACAGCTGATGATATTTTATGTACCCACTCATAAAACTGTTACAGATATCTAAAAAATAAATATATTAAATGCAAATAGAATTTAGTATGGAAGGTAATTTTAAATATTTGATGATATAATTAAGGATTGTTAATGTTCTTTATTTTCAGATTAAAAATTCATGGGGATTTTCATCCTTTTCATCTTTATTAGACAATGTGTTACTCATAATTATTTGTTTCATATATTATAAACATTCAATGAAGAACAACTATTTAAAATAATAATTAAAGAAGCCTTTTCCTTTAATTGTAATGACTGCAGTGTATGGAGATATTACATTGTATGTGGTTACGATGCACATTCTCCATTATTTCTTCTGCAATTCTTTACCTCAGAAACACAGGTATAGGTTTTCCATTTTAAAATAAGCTAAACAATTTCACTGAATTGTCTTAAAATGAAAAAGAAAAATAAACCAATTTCCTCAAGTTCATATTTGAAAGAGAAATCTATTTTTCCTTGGGATCACTTGGCCACTTTGGTATGGAAAATACTTTGGAGACTGCTTTAAGGGCACTTAGAAAAATTTACTTAAGAAAATAATCTTCTACAAAAGCAACAGAGTGATTGAGAGGATCCTTGCTGCCCTGATGAGCTTTTGCTATGGAAGGACTGCAGAGATGAGTGTACAGTATCAATGCCACTTGCACCCTGGAATCTGTATGGAGTAGGCTGAAAAGAAAGCATGTCTGAAATAAGGCAGAGTTCTTCCAAGTCCAGACCAACCCTAGTAATGGATTCTCTGTAAGTGACATAAATTGATGTAAACCAGGGACCAGGAGGCAGGAGGTGGCTTGCCTGTGTTCTCCCTTCCCACTGAACTGGACTTGAGGAATTTAAAATACATAATGAAACATCTTGTGTCCCTGATTTTTCTGATTTGTTTTTAAAATGATAAATGCTATATTGTCCTTATTTATATTACATAAAATCAATTTATTCTAGTATGATTAAAAGCTGCAACAGACCTATTCCCTAAATTGAAGCCTGCTACTTTCTTCATGTAAGAGCTGATGTGCATAATAATTCTATCTGGCCTTCATCAAACTGTCTTATAGTTTCTCCTTCCTTCCCCACATGTTGCAGGAGGTGTATCAGCCTCTCCTGTTTCACATTTGGTGTAAAGTTTAATCTCTTGATTTATACTTAAGATCACTTGAGATCTCTAAAGGCAGTCCTGCCTTACTATCTCTGGTAGCTCTGGTGAATGGTTAGGCAAAATGGTTAGGAAAAGCCCTACATCATCATCTAATTTAAGTATCAGTTATAAGCTTTCACAGCTATTCGCTGAAAAGGGGGTCATTTTCCTACTTGGATGACCCTAGAAGAAGCTATACTCTGGAGACAATCATATTGCCAGAAATGAGCGGTGACTGAATATAGCTTTCTTTCAGTTCCATGTTTACTGTATAGAAAAGGGAGGCAAAAGTTCTGTGGGTTTTGTTCTGGAGGCGTCCTAACAAGTCTCCAATGAACAGAAAAATTGGAAGTATTTTTCAAGGCAAGATCTACTTAGGGCAAATATCTCTGAGGGAAGATAGTAGGAAAAGAGAATTAAAGCAAGGGGAGAAAACAATACAATGAAGAACATTATATGCATTTTAATTTAATTTCAAAGTAATTATTAAAAAGACTTCTCTTGCTTTCATACCTTTTTTGCGTGTGTGTGTCTTGGAATCCTACTACTCTGTTTTTCTATTCATATTTTGATTTTGCACTGTGTGTCCATGAAAGAAAGAACAGGAAACTAAAAAAGACAAAAATACATAAAAATGAAGAAAAGATGGAGGGGAATTTGAACATAATTTTGTTGTTCAGGAAAGCAGAAAAATTCTGAAATTACATTTATTGTAACATTTTCAAGTAAAACTGTCATAACCTTTTAAACATTTTTTTCCTCTCAAATATTTTCACCAATTGTAAAAATATTTTTTTTTTTTTGCCAGGAAAAAAAGAAAGAGAACTAAATAGGCATTTATATTTTTATTAAAAGTTAAAACATACACTCTTTTAGATTTTCCATGGTAGAGCAGAAAGGCCATGGCCTTAACTGGAAAAACATTCCTTCTAAATCCTTCTGTCTTCTCAGTTTGCCAAAAACAGACCTCAAGTATTACATTCTCAGAACTTGATTTGTGCAGTGCACATCTTGTATTCCTCACTGACTTTGGACAAATCATTTTGTATAGGGACCATCTTCCCTAACTTTGATTTTTAAGTTTAAGATAAGCATCTAGTCCTCTTTCATGGCCACAAATAAAAGACTCTAGAGGATAATTAGTCTCATTCTAAAATCAGTGCCTTAAAGACGCTGGATGAATTACTTCCTATAACATTAAAGAGAGCCCAGGGTGATTTTCCAAAGCTTAAATGTCTATCTTTTAGTCAGCTAAAGTCAAGCAAGATGATTCCCACTCATAATTTCTCTGTGTCTCAGCTTCCTCCTCTGTACAAAAAGAGATCGTATTTCCCTGCTTCCCTGGGATGCTAGATGCCTAAGTTAATTAAACTTCGTAAAGCAGGTTGCATTTGTTGGATAAAGGCGTTATATAAATGCAAAGTATGACAGACAGACTGATTGATTGAGTTAGATAAGATAGATATTGTTTGGCATGCCAAAGTAGTATGGATGCCAGATGATATTATCTGAAAAATTCAGAATACAGAAGTCAATGAGGTCTGGGCTGAGTTGAGCCACATAAGGCGTCCCAATCAAAGGGATAGTGGTTTAGTTATGCCATCATCCAAACTCAGAGGAATTCAAAAGTTTGCCCATTTTTGTTATCACAAAACTTGGTCAAGTTACAGAGGGAAACATTATGAAAAATTGGTGAGTGTTACTGCTTATGCATCCCTGAACTCATTGTTATGCACAGTTTTAGAAAATGTACATATTTCTTATTCCATGGACACAGTATATCATTGTTCTTTTGATATTTTATCATATTGCTATGAAAGGAATGGTGATTTCAGTTATGAAATGCAAATTTCACTTATGGCACTGATGGTGCCTATAGGATAATTAAATATCTAAATTATAAAGCCATCTATAATTCACAATAGTGCACATAATATGATTGGAAAGGCCAATGATCACAGAAAAATCATTATACAAAAAATCCCTACAAAACTATCAAAGAGATTAAAATGAGATTCGGTGGGGAAAAAATAAAACACCCAGCCCCCAAAATGAGGCTATATGCAAAGACAAAATTAAAAGACAAGGTCTAAACATTTTGTAGCATGCATGTATATCTCTGGAGACAGCAACACTCAACTAGCCTTAGCCGGCATTCTGATCATTTCCACATGGTGGAAGAACAGAATGGAAGCAGACAAACATTTGCATTGCTCCTTTCTGCTGTCTCATGGCAAAAAATGAAATTATATCTGCTTATACCACCACAAGACTGTGAGGTTTCTCCCTCACGACCTCAACAACAAATGGCAATTAGAGCTGTGCATTTGACAGTGTCATCTGACATTGCCCTGGTTTGGAATGGAGCAGAGCCAACTTTCTGTTCAGTGACAGAGGCTCTTCCTTACAGTTGTTGCTGTGGAACCAGGATCAGCAGAGCTGGTTGGTTACCCCATGGAGGAGTTGAACTGTGGGGAAGAGCGGACAGGTCAGGTGACCCAAACTGACCAGTAGAGTCTTCCACCCCATCTGCCATGATGAGTGTAAAAGCTAAGGGATCAGGAGAGTGAGTTTGGCTCTCTTCCTTTGGTGGTTGATGCCTAAGGAGACCCTGACAGTTTTTTGAACCTTTGTTCCTCAGCAGTGTGTTCCAGAATACAGTTCCCATTCCGAGAACTGAGACCAGTCTGGAACTTTCCCAGTGCCTGACAGTGACATCTCTGGGGGATTCTGATATGGTTCTGTATATATTTTCATATATTGTATCTATTTCATAGTTTCTTTTTTATTTTATTGTTAATATTTCATTAAAATAGTTTAGTTTTTTCTAAACTCCTAAATCTCTTTTTGATTTTGCTTCCTCTCCTTGGAGAGAGGGGTGGGGGAGAGCATCTGTTGTCTTGTCATTGTCCAACCCAGCCCAAATCATGGCAGATATGCAGTACAGATAGAGACCAATATAGTCATAAGTATAGGATGATTCTTCATGCATACAGTGAGCACAAAGAATTAATTAATAATGCATATAAACTGAGGAAGCCTGGGAGAATGTTTAATTCAAGCTATAAATGCATTTTCCAGTAGCTTTAACCTTTTTCTTGGTCTTGGATTTTTTGACAATTGATTTGGATTTCTCAACAATTAATTTGGATTTCTCTTGATATATTTGCGTAATCTTACACGAGGTGTGAGGACAAAACTTATCCTAATTATTCCCTAGTTACATCCACAAAGGCACCACTGTACCTGTATTTTACAGTTTAAAGGTAGTACACAGGCCTTTCTGTAGCTACTGTCACAGGGTAGATTGCATCCTCTGCCAATAACCTAGGAGGGGTTCACATGTCATCCCCTTCATTTAACTGTGTGTCTGATTGGGAAATATAGTAGGTTACCAAACATTGTTTCTAATCTCTGACTGGGGGAAAGACCTTTTGGAAACAGAGAAAAGTGAATGACAAACACTGAATAGCCCGTGGCAAGCAATGAATGATGTACTTTTGGTCCATCTGCTTATGAGAGTGGTGAAGGAATCTTGAGATTTGTAAAGTTTTTCTTGAATTAACTTTCTGTTGCCTGGATACTAATGTAAAATGTCTAGTATGAAACAGTAAAGCAGAATCATTTCATGCATTTGCAAGTGTATTTGTAAGTTATTTTTAATTATTATTGCCTGTTCTGCTCTGTTGAAGATCCCTTGCTATTTCTTGTATATTAAACAATGATAACAACACACTACTGCTAGATTAAAGGGATGAAACCAGATTTTTTCATTAAAGGTTCAAAAGCTAAAGGTTAGATCAGGCTCCAGTAGTGAAAACCCAAATGCATTGTAATGAAGGATAAAACATCCTCTAGCATCCACATGATAAAGTACACCCTGACTGCACAAGAAAAGCTGTGGGGGAATACATTTACAATGAGCATGGGGACAGGTACAACAAACTGTTCAGTTTCTTCCAAAGATGTTATCAAAAGATTCTTAACCAGCCAATTCCAATCAGAGAGCTAAACACGGGAGGCTTGTGTGCATTCCAGAAGACTTCAGATGTGTTGATAGTAAACAACACTGCTCTCTGTAATTTGAATTGTTCATGATGACTATTACCAGTCAATAGTAACAATAACCTTGCAAGAATTGTATACAGCTTGCACTTTATCCTGTGAAAAATCACCACTGTCTTGTCACAAATTCTTAAAAAGTACATACCAAAAAATACAAAGTGCAGGCAAGCAAGCACTTAAATCAACTGCAGAAGCAATGTTCAGAAGTTCCTACCAGCTTTCTGCAAACATACAAAATCCACTGCAACAAGACAATATTGCCCTATCCTTTATATTTTGAATGTAAAGAAAACTAGCTCTATAAATCTGTATGGCTCACCACCGCAGTCAAATATGTATATTTAGTAGCTGCTGCACTGCATGGGTTTGGTCAGGAGATTTAACTAATCTCCTAAAATCAAACTGAAGGACCTTATGCAGAGGATTATTGCAACTGTAGAGATTTGACTGCAGCTACCATGATTTATGGCAGCTGACTTTCTGTCCATGTTGTTCTCTAAGCTCAAATGTTTCTTGGCCTGTATTAGCTTGTGAAGTTTCTTTCATTCCCTCATTTTCAGGACATATTACTATGCCAATTTTCCATGCCACTGCAGATTACGATTGCCTGAAAAGCTCACTACAATCTAGTACAGATTTTATATATCAGTTGTCAAATAATAGTTTTCTTAGGAAAAGCATTTAATAAAAAAGGAAAGACTAGCTTTTGTATGAATTACACATATATTCTTTAACTTCAAAGAAATGCTATCTGTTCTACAGGATTTTGCAAAGCCTTCAAAAAAAGAACTTCTGCTCATTTTGAAACCACCTAGCACAGTGGACCTTAGTTCTAATTGGAGTTTCTGGATGTTACCACATTTATAAAGTGATGACAATAACAGCTGTAATAGACGAAAGGTCTAAAAACAGTTCACAGTATAACATCTTGTGAATAAAATTTTAGTAGACATCTGAGTATAAAATACTTCGCAATTATCCAGACTCCACAGCCCTGCAACATTAAGGACTGCTGTCATTTCTAGATGGAGAAGTTTGCCGTTCGTATGGTGAGCATTGTCAGTAAGCAGATTTTTCCACCCACCCATCTCCCTTGCTTTTATGCACTGGCTTTATAGTGTTAGTCCCCATAAGCTGTTGGTGGTGAATGAGACATGTTCGTGTAGAGTTCCCTGCAGCAACCATTGCCAAAGAGCGGCTGAGAGACTTATAATGATTCACTGGTGCATGATAGCTCTAATTTCCTCTTTCTGTTTTCAGTCTCTCAACATTTTCATTTTCTGATATTCCAGTGCCAGGACTGCTTTGTTCCTTTTTTCCTAAGGAAACAATCTTTCTTTTTTAATTGAGATATGAGAACAGAACAGAATTTACTCAGTATATGTTTCCTTAATCTTTTGTATGTGTATTTATATGTATTTTAAAATATATGTATAGGTGTGTATGTAT
Organism: Scolopax mira; assembly: GCA_004320125.1. Taxonomy (NCBI): domain Eukaryota; kingdom Metazoa; phylum Chordata; class Aves; order Charadriiformes; family Scolopacidae; genus Scolopax; species Scolopax mira. The sequence goes on along the minus strand of BJBW01000706.1, from coordinate 91,058 downwards.
ACACATGTATATACATGCATATAAATATATATGTGTATATCTCTCTTTTTCTCCATATATGTACATATGTAGTGACAGAGTAGCAAATCACAGCTTCTACCACCCCCACTACCCTCCAAAAGAGACAAGCTCCAAAACAACTCAGCTATCCAAATTTGCCTGAGGAGATTTTCTTCCCTCTCTCCCATTCTTGCCTCCCGACAAATAAACCAAATGTATGCCTTCTAACACTACCTCCAAGTGTAGTAGCTCAATGACAAGGTAAAATCTTCTGTTTCCTTAAGATTCTACTTAAAGGTTTTAAAAGTCTTTAACTCCATGAAGTATAATATGCTTGAGTTAAAGTATAGTTTTACCTTAGAAGTTTAGTTGTCTCCCATTCTATAGTGCTGTTTTTCCTGATTATGTTTCCCCAAAGCACAGTTTAAGGTATAGTTTAAGATCATTGGAAGTATAATGTATACTTTATACAGTACATATAATTTTACTTACTTTTTCTTAAACCATACTTTATGAGGGGTGTCAAGAGGGCAGAACTAAATCCCAAGACATTGTACAAGAGATGATTATTAACTGAAAGTGCTTCAGTAAGGTATTACTTTTTTTTTTAATAAAAGGTGTTGGATCTTTTTCCCTGGGTATCGGAGCAAGTCCTTGCTTGCATCAAAAGAAGCCTGTGTTGCTCTCTGCAAAACATATTAACTAACTCGTTCTAGGGTAATGGTAGCATCTGCTATTAACAACCAAACCAGAATGCGGGTCTGATTTTTCTATTCTTTAAGATAAGTAGCATAAACAACATATTTGTCTGTGGCCACATCATCTCATTTCAGAAATCAGTCTGATTTTCCAGCACTGCTTTTGAAACAAAATTAGTATCTTTACATAAAGACAGGTTGGCATAAGCAACATGCTCAATTCATGCAGGAAGTCTGTAAAGAGCCGACCACAGTTTATTACACACTTGGTTATGCAAGGTGCCAGTCCTGCCTTCCCATGGAGTCGGAAGGGCAGGAGGCTGCCATTTCCATCTAATGTGCATGAAAATATCTAAAAAAAAGAGAGAGAAGGAGAAACTTGTGAAATGTATAATCTCAAACACATTGCAAGTAACTCACATAGGCCTAAGTCCTTATAAAATAAAAAATGAAATCTCATATCATACCACTCTTTATATTTCACCAATAGTTTTGTGTTCTAATTATGGATACAAATCACAGATTTTGTGCTGGTCACACCTAATTTATGAACTGTATGGTATAACAGTTAATTGACTCGGTAGTTAATTCCCCCTTGTATCTTCTCCAGTGATATTCAAGTATTTCAGCCAAGTTTTTAATTGATTTTCATAGTAGCCACTCGTTAATAGGATAATTTGTCAATACAATAATAAAACAATTGTTCCCGTAGCACTGCAAGTTCGGTTTATCAGATAACAAAGTTAAGGCTGGTTTCACTAATTGAAGGCAGCTGTAGGATTTGCAGGATGAAAGATATAAATCTCGATGGCACTGTGGAAAACTAGGTCAGAGGGCAGGGGAAAATTAGTTAAGCATGATGGACCAACAGTGACCCGTACAGGTGTTCAGGCTCACTTTCAGGCCATCACTTCCTCTGTTCTTACTTGGCTGCAGCAAAGCCCACAGGTCAATATGTGGACTTTCATGCCTGGTTTGAATTAAAAGCCAATCTAGAGCTGCCCACTTCCAAACTCCAGATAGTGTTACCTCTTAAAAGTAAAACGTTTCACAATGTCTTTATGTTGTCATGTATTTCCCAAGGAGCTTTGTTTACATCAGTAAGTGGATCTTGATTTGTAAAATAGGAGACTTAAAATAACATTCAAATAATCTACAAAGGTGGAAAAGCAAAGGGATAAGTGCTGTTCATGAAGGAAGGCTAGGTAAATGGAAAACTATAGTGAAAATCTATTGAAAATCAACCCAATAAATAAAAATGTATTCATCTATCACATGCAAACACCCCCCCACCCCCCCACCCCCGAACACTAACAGTGTAAGCATTTTTCTCTCTGTCAAACTTTTAAAAGTAATATTTCCTATCTCTCTTCTTTTCAGCCTTGGATATTTTTCTGTGTACTCTACAACCTTCTGTCTTGATGTTATTCTATGTTAACAGAAAACTTAAAAAGCACAAAAGGCTTGCTAAAAGCTATTCCTTTTTATTATAATGATTTAACTTCAAACTCAAGTTTCCTAAAGGCAAAACAGGATCTGGTCTGACATCATACATTCTGTATCATATGAGCTTACTGTATTAATGTTGGGCTGAAAATGCCATACATTTATTTGATCTTAGAATCATAGAATCATAAAATTTCCTAGGTTGGAAGGAGTCTTTCAGATCATCAACAATCAACCTAATGCTGACAAAAACCACCACTAAACCATATCTCTAAGTGCTACATCTACCCATCTTTTAAATACCTCCAGAGATCATGACTCAACCACTTCCCTGGGCAGCCTGTTCCAATACTTGATAACCCTTTCAGTGCAAAAATTTTTCCTAGTATGCAATCTGAACCTCCCTGGTGCAGCTTGAGGTCATTTCCTCTTATCCTATTGCCGGTTACTTGGGAGAAGAAACCAGCCTCCACCTCTCTACAACTTCCTTTCAGGTAGTTGTAGAGAGTGATAAGGTCTCCCCTCAGCCTCCTTTTCTCTAGGCTGAACAACCCCAGCTCCCTCAGCCTCTCCTCATAAGACTTGTTCTCCAGACCCCTCACCAGTTTCAGTGTCCTTCTCTGGACCTGCTCTGTAGTGAGGGGCCGGTTGAAATCTTGGTTGAAATCAAACACCTTCAGCTATACAAGACACAGCTCCAACAAGTATCTCAAACTTCTAGATGAGGAAAAAATAAAACCATACTGTAGTGAGTAGGACAAGGGCAGTGTTAGCAGAATGGGTGTTTCTCTACTACAAGAAGTGGAGAATTTGCACACAGAAGTTTTTTTTGAGGGAGACAAGGAATAAGGTGACTTTCCTTCAAGGTTACTGGTATAGAGCTTTAAGGGATCAGTCATCACAGTTACTTTCTGAGGTGTGGTTTGAGGCACCTCAACTCCCTGAGTGATTCAGGAAACTGTGTAAATCATTATATTTATGAGTGTATGTATGTATATTCACCTATGCACATCTCGTGCTATATAGGTGGAAGTGAGCCTGAGTGAGGCGTCACCTGCAAATAGTAGCTCCTGACTGATGGAAGTCCCAGTACCTCCATTAGAAGAACCTTGGAAGCAACCATTTTTACAATATGAATTTTCTGGCTCATCACAGTGCACTCGCCTGTCTCCTTCTCTCAACTGACTTTTATGTATCTAATTTTTGGGCTTTGAAGTCGTGGATGGCAGTGCTTGTTGGCTATATTTCTAATTTCCTCCTTCAAGTTGGGGATTTCAAAGTCAAATCTCTGAACTTATTTTCTAAACATAGAGGTAATCAGAGTCCAGAAAAACCTGAAATCATTTTGACACAATTTGACAGAATTGCTTACTTTCAAATTCTTAGAATAAGGGCACAAGAACTGCAGGGGAAAAAAAAATTAAGAAAAAAAAAAAACATGAATGAGATGCTTAATGGTTCACATCTTTAGCAAGCAGGCTCATCTCAAAGAAAGCCTTCTTTGTTCAAGAAAAACAAGATAGTTTAAGACTGAAAGTTTGCTTTGCATTTTTAAGAGAGGTTTGGTTACCTTGTTGATTCACGGCAATGATGCTGCATGTTCATATTTTTTGTTGGTGGGAGTTTCATTTTAGCTTCCTCAGTTACAACCTTGTTCATTCTTAACACACTGTGCAAGCAGTTAATTTCCAACACCATGAAACAATATTCCTTTAAAGTTCATTTGTCAAATCAATCTCACCCTTATGTAAAAGAAAAGACATCAGAAAAATATAATAATGATGTTCTTTGTTTGCTTGTCTAAGTGCTATAGATATTCATTAACTCCTCCATACAAGGAGTGAAATATCTTTTTCACTTGGGCATATATTTTGAGATATATAAATGAGATATATTTTTCTCATTGTGGAATGAACATACAGGGACTAAAACAATGCTTCCTATTTTACTGTCAAATACTAACAACACCTCTACTAAATTAAATCTTACCTCAATCCTGTATAAAGTAGCGATATAGTAAGAAAAGGAAAAAAAAAAAAAGGAAGATCTCTTTCATATTATGATACAATTTAATAAAGATGTGCTTAGGAAACACAGTGCACAAAGAAAATCTGATTTGCCAAAATTTCAATATCAAATTTTAGTCTCTTTTGCACAGTAAGTATAATAAGAATAATTTGATATAATAATAATTTTTAATGTGTGTGTACACATATATGTCTATATACAGAAAAACTGTCAAATATTGAGTTACAACTGCTTTAAACAAACACAGGGATTTTGTCAGTGGAACTGTATGAATTTATGTCAAATGAAGAGCTGAACACTGACAACAGATATATTGATAATAGGAAATAACTTTTTGTTTCTGTTTTACTAAAAACAAAATGTTTCTGTCACTAGAATTAAATATGTTTTTTCGTGTATTTGCAAATCTATTTGTCTATAAATGTGGACAAATATTTGTACTAATTGAAAAAGAAAATATTCTGAAGCTTTAGAAGTCAGATTATTCCATTTGTATCATTTCCAAGCAAATCACATGTATCAGGGTAAAATGTGAATGTTGATTACATCTTTTATCATTAAAATCACTTGATTCTGGTATTTCTAGTGATGTGGTTCTGTAAAATTCTATTAATAACACTGTATTAGAGAAGGTACTGAAAACCTTTTCTCTGACACTCAGGAAAAAAATTAAACAAAAATTCTGAACATTTGCAGGATTGCATGGTCTAAAAGTTTGTGACTAGACTGTATGAAAGAAAAAAAAAAGTATATATTCAGAGAGACAGTACACAGAAGTGAAAGCAGCTGAACTTCTTGCAAACCACCCTCAGTTGTGAAAAGAGAGAGAACAGCGGCTACCATGTGGCACAAAACCTAAATATATATTATTTCGTTCCTTTTCGTTAAGACTGCATAGGGCATAAGTTGTTTTCAAGCATGCCTCGGACTCCTACAGCTCCAGCTGTCATGTGTAATTAAACATTTGGCCTCCACAATTACTCTACAGTGTACATATGCCAGTATTTCAAGCCTGGAATATGCATTTCAAAGAAGAATAATTCCCTGGAAATCCTAAATTGACAGGAGCAAAGACAGCCTGAAGGAAAGTAGTCAGAGAAAACTGTAAGGTCGGGATCTAATGATTAAAAAAGAAACTTCAAGAAGAACTTCAACCCTTAACTAAACCAATGGGAAAAAGAACGACAGTTGGCAAGCAGATTTCTGCATAGGGATCCTGATTAGGGAGCCTCTTGGGTTAATTTAATATTATCAGTGTTGTTCACCTTGCTGTAGTATGCCTTACCATTAATACCATTTGAACAGATTTCTTTTTTCTTAAAGCATATTTGGCATCATTTATTTTCCATGAATACTGATCATGGCAATATTAAATTTGATGATTCATATTGAATCCGAGGTTGATTTATCAGCAAAAAGAGTTGGGTTTTGGTTTGGTATTTTTCTTTCTTTCTTTTTTTAATTCTCTGCTCCACATTGACTACTGGTGCTGTTGCCCTAAGTAATGCTGAGTTTGCATTCCTGCTAGGAACTCCCTTTTTAACATTTTGCATGAGTACCATTTGTAAAGGAATAGCTAAAGACCCTAAAATTTCTAAGTTCAAGAACAATGGACAAAAAGAAACCCAGATGCTTTTAAACAGACATAAAAGAAGTTAAGTAGTAATAAAAAATGGTGAATACATTTCTTGTTTTCAAAAAGGGTTTTCTAGAGAGTGGCTCTGGGGTCCAAGGATCTATTTTCCACTCTTGATCACCTGTTTAGTAGCCCTTTAATGTAAGGGACTTCAAGTCTGGTCCAAGGGCTTGATACATAGAGAAAAACTTTAAAAAAACCCTGAGCAATCTCATATGAAGACGTGAAAATTCACTCACCTATTTTGCTTTCCAAAAGTTAGACATTTAAGATTGAGCCGTTCACCATAGGTTTCCTTCTGTTCTAGTCAGAGAAAAGTAAGCACTGCAGTGTACAATACACTCAATGCATCATACACTGGAATTATTATGCATTATTGTAATTATAAAGTATTATTCTCCAACAATAATTCAAAAACGCACTATAAAGACAGACAAGTAAGACTAAAGCAGACTTAGATAATTAAATTTGAAATATGTACACTAATCTGTGATGAATTCCTACTTATGCAAACGTGTTTTTCTTTAATTCTTCCCTTATTAATTCACTACATTTTAGAGTAAGTGACAGAAGGGACAGGAGCACTGCCGCCAGTGGAACTGTATCAGTGATGATGAAGAATTACCCCAAAAAGCTGTCAACTCTGTTCACTTGTTAATACTGCAGGGATCCCAGCCTTTATTTCATTTCAGATTAAGCTAAAGCACTTATCTTTAACTGATGGTAACTTACTACCTTAATAAAAAATTAAAGTTCACACCATTGTAAGGTGCCCTGGAATGACAGCAAGCTACAGTGCCTGTCACTGTGAATGATGGAATGACAATAAATTCATGTGAACCCTCATGCAGAAACACACATACAAGGAAACAATGTTTTAATGCAGCTTGGTATAAGGCTCTAGTCTAGCGAACTTGACAAAGAAGCAACAGGACCACAATATGACTGAATCATCAACATCAGTTCATCCCTATTCAGGCTAAAGTAAAAGTAAAGTCATAACGAACTATATGCCACTTTTCTCATCATTATTGGTTTCACTTCAAAATCCCATTCTGTCAAGTCTGAGGCTGTTGATAAGAAGTTTATTATAGCTTTTTCTCATTAGACCTGACCACTGAGGCACCAACTTGGTAAGAAGGAGCTATCAACTTCATTGACTTTAAATGGTAATTTCCATGTTTCTTTTAATAGATGCTTGTGTTATGGACTATTCAGGAAAAGAGACAGCCTGCCTGCTGATTCTAGCAGTAGCTTTGGAATATTGCAGAATGGTCCTTCTGATTCAAAACACAGAGGAGTAACTGAGAGACAAGAGATCTGTTTGCTCTTCCCACTGGGTTGTCCATGCTAGTTCTGCCCCAGTCAAGCCTGGAAAGATCCCTGCTGCTGTGCTGAAGTCATGTTCTCTGCACTTCATGTAAGCAAGCTAAATCCACAAGTTGAGAGAAGTTCATAGTGCTCAACTATTAGAAAAATGGGGCACAATGCAATTATAAAATGCCAGTAAAAAATTAATCCTTATTAGAAGGCCCTGCCTGACTTTCCATTCCCTCACCTTGGGACAGGAGAATTCTGCTGTTTCTGATTTTTGTTGATTTTAGTTGATCTAGATGTCTCAGAAGGCAGAGGCTTCAAAATCAAAGCCCCAGACATCCATTTACTGACTACAGTGTACTGTAAGGGTGCAGTATTAATACAAAAAAAAGACCTACCTCAGCTCTCACTCTCTTTCCCCTTTTTTCCTTTTGTTTTCAAAAGGTATATGACCTTATCCTTTCATTCTGAGAGGCTGACTGTTGGAAGGAGGAAGAATGCTGGGAGGGAGAAGAGAAAGAGTGGGAAAGGAGAGGATATCACAGGTTTTAGGGAACTGTCAGCATGATTGAAAGACATGGATCATTATAATTCTAATAAAGTCTGTATCCTGTAATGAAAAAAAATCATGCAGGCTCAAGGCTGTGGATGAGAAAGTAGAATCTTACCTCTGCTCAAGTCAATTGAAAAAAACAGCATTGACTTTGGTGAAGACAGGATGTCTACTGAACCTTAAGAGGTTTCTTTAATAATTAGAGATGTGGAATTCTAAAAAATGTGGGTGAGTCTTGTAGTTTCACTCCATATTCAGACCTCATTGAATTTTTTTAATGAAATGCGATGATCTAGAGTATGGTCTTACCCAATACGATCTCTTATTGTTGTGTTTTTCTCTTACTTTTTGTTGTTAGGCTCATTGCCTTTGTTATCCACCAGTCCTCTTATCCTTCAGTTGCCTGCACAGACAAGCTCTAAAATAGCATGCTGCTATTTTAATCCATATCAAAAAAATGAGAAAGGGTATAAAGTGAAAGTTACAATTTTTAGTCTTTTAGTGGATGCTCTACAGTAGTTCTTTAAACATGTTGTCCCTAAAGTGGTCAAATGATCTCATTTTGTCCCATTCTTCCTTTTTAGATCTAATTATAAGTCTGAAACTAGTTTAACATGCTGGAAAAATTTACATCACAAAAAATAGGTTGTAGCAAGTAGGATTTGTCTTTTGATCTTTGGTCCCTTCCTCTTCTTACTGAAAAGTGAAAAACATTTTTCTTAATGAAGAATTGCAAACCTTGCACCCCTTCGGTTTGTCTACTCACTCATTTCTGAAATCAGTTCTGAAAAAAATGGAAACACATTTTTTCATTTTCAAAGTTTATGTGCACTTATAAAGTGAGGAAAGGCTGCTCAGGCAAAAGTGGAACAGAAATATGGGGTTCATAGTGAGTTTAAAACTAAATGTAAATTGATAACATGATTTTCTTACCCAAAATATTGTGGGGTATCATTTTGGGGGGGATTAGCAGAGTTGTCACACATAAGATACAGAACACAATTCTGTCCAGCCTACGCTGGTGAGGCTGGAGTTCTGTGTCCACTTTTGAACATCACACTTTAAGATAAATGGGAGAGACCCAAAAGAGACCATGAAAAATGACATAAGATTTACGAGACATGACCTGTATGTAAAGGTTAAGAAATTTAATTTTGTCTAGGAAAAAAAAAAAAAAAAAGGAGACTGAGGCAGAATACCATGTAAAGATGGTCGTAAAGATGGTAATAATTTTTTCCTCATTTTCAGTAGTGAAAGAATAGGGCAAAAAGACTTAATTTCTAAATAAATCAGTCTAGATACTAGGAAAAAGCTTATTGTTGTGACACCATCCCAGAGAAGGATGCCCATGAAGTTTCAATAATCCCTCCATTTAGAGATTTTTAATACAAGACAGACTAATACAAGTTTCTAATGTAAATGAAAAACTTGATCCTGCTTTAAGGTGAACCAGATAACCATTTGTACTTCTATCCTTTCTAAATTTCAGTGACTCAACATCTTCTTCAAATTTACCTTAACAGTCATAAGATGGGGGCACTGTGCTACTTGTAGAAAAGGCTCCCTCCTATTAGTCACACCTGGCCTGTACAGGCTGATTTACCATACTGTCAAATTTCTTGTCATTTCAAAAGAAGCAGCACGTTTTGAACCTTGATGGTTGAGAAGGCAAATTCATTTATTGAATCAAATATTATTGATACAGTGTTGTTTTTCTGGTCTGGACAACCCAAATTAATTGTTCTGAAGGTTCTGAATTTCCCTATCTTTTACATATCTCCTTGCACTCCACTGCTGTCGATGGAGTAGGGTGTGATTTATCTTGCCTTTCTGAAATTACCTAAAATCGACAGTGAGTGTAATGGTGGACAACTCCTCTGTATTGCAGACAAGCAATTTCATATGCCTGAACATAGCTGTCTACATTCCTATTAGACAGCTCATTCCTATTAGCTAGCTGTAGTCTAGTTAATTCGTCCAGAGGAGTTTCTGGAGTGATTTAGTTGACCAAGCATACGTGCCTACTTAAAAGTGAACTGGATAGCTCTCCACGTTGTTGTGAATGGAGCGACTTAGATTTCAATGGACTGTAAAAGTAGCTTAGACAACAAGCTCATGTGCAGACATCTTCTGTGGGAAGAGAAAAAGTAAAGAATCTGGAAAAGGAAAAAAGAGGGAAGAAAAGGAAAATGCCAGAAATGTGATTTTCCTAAGGAGAACTTTTTTCCTCATTGCCTATTACTAAGAGTAACAACAATGTACTAAGCAAATACATATTGACAGTAACCTACACGTAATGATGAGTAAAGTATTTTACCCTAGCTTTAACATTAATATAAATCTCCCACTCATATCAACAGGCCTCCTAGCATATAAAGCAAGATATATGTAATTCCGCATTTCTTCCAGAGCCCATGTAGCTGATATAAAAATAGAATTAATCTCTCTCTATCAAATGAGTTTGATGTCCCAGGATTAAGGGAAATAGTGTGGATCTCAAGGTAAGGTTCTGAATAAGGATGGTACAGAACATGAATCATTAGGGAAACACATTTTTCTTAGTATCAATCTCAGGTGCATCCAATCTGCTTTAGCATCATGATGTTCTGTGTGCTATGTTTTCCAATTTGCTTCGGAGTGAAAAAGTTTGGTATTTTCTTTCTTTCCTTTCTGGCACAACACTATCTATTTACATTCTGCCATCATCAGCCTCTTTGTTATCAAAAGACGACTCTAATGGAATTCCACATATGTAATAAGGTCTCATTTTAAAGCTTAAAAATTTGGTACTTATTGTAGCAATGAAAACACATTATTTGTATAAGAGGCTGTAGGACTAAATGTTTGCACTTATATAATGTATGAACACTAACTAATAATTATGTTCAGCAGAAACTTGTCAGTCTTTCACAATAATAGGACAAATAATGCAAGAGCTATGAAAGAATAGCAAGCAAAGCAATGATTTTGAAATCACAGCATAAAGTTATGAGTTAAAATATATGTCATTACAAACTTTGCATACTGAGGTATCCCTGAAAAGTAATCATTTTGCATGTTAGCAAGAGAGGGTTGCAGCAGCAATTAGATGGGCATAATAGGAAGAATAGTCATTAATTTGGCAGGTATGGAATATATATTAAAGGATGGCTATGAGGGCAGTATAAAAACTGTAGTCAATGGTCAGATCAGAGGTGAGTTTATGAATGATTTCAGGTCGCCAGAATTTCCCAGATGCCCATTTCGGCTTTCCTCAGCATTGACCAGGAGGATTTATTTTGATTAAAAATAAATACAAATAAACCAAACACATTGAATTCACTTTTCCTGTTCCACCTTTCGTGTCTCTGAAGTGACTGCCAAAAGTAACATGGTGTCAACAGAGCAACATTACTAATAGCTCCTGTAATGTAATATTTTCCATTAGGAACTAACCCGGAGCTGCCAAAATTGTTTTATATGCCATAACAACTATAGTATGAGCAAGTAATAATAATGGCTTTCAGCCAGTGAAGTCACCTGTGTTGGATTTGAGCTGTTTGTGTGCAGATTAAGGTCTTTAAATCCAGTCACTTTCTAAAATGTTCTGCTAGTTAAGTTGTATTCATCTGTTGGCAGCTGTTTCCTCACCTGGGAAACAATTCCCACCTACCCCGGGCTCCTACGATGCACACATCTCCTGTTCAGTTTGGAGTAGATGTGTTTACAGATCATAGCTTAGTTTTTACAGTGAGCTGTGCTCTCCAGCTCTAGAAGATCTTAATAAAAATCTCATTGGAAGATATTCGTTTCCACCAAAGAGGCTTTTTATCAAAAAGTGGCAAAAAACCAAACCCAGATTAACAATACATCTATTAAATATCATTTAGTTTGTGATTAGGTAAACATCTGGCTTTGAATGAAGAACTGTGTAATAACTTTCGTAGCAAGGGTTGAAAAAAAGTTCACAAAAGAACTTTCCTGTAACAATCCTCTTTCTAAAGAAAATAAATAAATCAATAGAGTCTAAAATTTTTCTCACTATTAGTGGATGTTATTATTTGGAGAGAGTGATTGGCATCTTCTATCTGCAATTGTCTATCAGATTGCCCTTCCTTCTGTCTGCTTCAGCACTAATAAAGTTAGTTGGTGTTCATTACATCTTGCAATTATTTGAAAATGAACAATATATAGAAATGTAGTCGCTTCATTTATTCATCTATAAAAAAAATCTTTGTACATTCTTTTCTTATTTTGTGCCTTTAGTTACTGACAAGAGATCCAAAGCCCAAGATGTGCACCTGTAGCTACTTTTTAGACATTCTAATTAATAAATAATAAGATTTGACAGGGTCACAGCAAAGGTGGCCCAGCTGCAGGCATGTTTGGGCTGCAGATTTACTGAGTAACTTAAAGCCAGTGACTAGCAGTTCTAGCTTGGGCAGCAATATTTTCTACATCTGAAAAGAGCAGAATATGTGACTCCCTTCATTTAAAGTACTTATTGCTTGCTTACAACACCCTAAGTTCACAATTCATGTATATTGTTGTGTATCTCAAAGTGTAGAAGCAAGATCACTGAAAACGCAGGATTCACAGGGAACCTTAGAACCTTAGAGCTTTTCAAGCTACTTTATTGTGGCAGTTGAATAAACTAAACTGAAACTTTTTCTTTTTTTTTTTATTTTATTTTTTCTTTCCAACTACACAGCAGCCAAGATCACAGAAATATCATGTCAAAATAAACACTTGCCTACAGAGGTGACATTCTCAGGAAGAGTTCATGACCAATATAGCATGGAACTATAATTATACCTCTGCTGCTGTGGAGGGTGGTCTTTGCAGGTCATGGCTGAGGTCCTTGGCTACATGGGGGAAACTATGCATGCTTAGATAGCCACTTTATCTTGATTTGGGAATGTCAGAAAGTTTAGTCTTCTGTGACGAAAATAATTTATTTTACTTTATTTTATTTTTACTTCTTTTCCATCCTTTAAGAGAAATAGAGGAAAATAGGTAGATGAGAGATCTAGACCTGCACATTTCTGAGTGTGTTTATCCCACTTACACCTGTACATTTTCAGTGGTGCCCAAGGAGGAAATGGGCACAAACTTGAACATAAGGGATTCCACCTAAAAATGAGGAGGAACTTCTTCACTTTGAGGGTGGCAGAGCACTGGAATGGACTGTCTAGGGAGGTGGTGTAATCTTCTCTGGAGACATTCAAAACCCACCTGGACACATTCCTGTGCAACCTGCTCTAGGGGGACCTGCTTTGGCAGCGGGGTTTGGACTTGATGATCTCCAGAGGTCCCTTTCAACCCCATATCATTCTGTGACTCCGTGATTCTGTGAAACAACATGCAGAAATGTCAAGTTATACCTTGGAAACACACCCAAACACAGAAAGCTATATTCAAGTATTGAACATGGCTGTGACTCACTGTCAAGCCAGTCAAACCTATTCCAGATTAAAACACACTGACCCTGAGAAGAACTTCTTGGCAGCATTAGTAAATGGTGAAAACCCATGAAGAAAAAGTTGATCTGGGTCCAAAGTCAAATTGCCTCTGGCATGAGAAGGAGCATGGAACGGGAAAAAGAGTGAGGTGCAAAGAAAGGATAAGGGAAGGACTGTTGAGCCCTGGAAATTTGGGCCTGCTGCTTCTACTGCCTTTGGTCAGACCCAACCATGTTCTATCATCTGGCAACAGCCCTGGGACCGTCACCATAATATTATCCAGTACTTTGAGTCATCCATGAACATCGAGGATCCAGAAATAGGGAAGTGAAAAATATATTCCCCCATTCTTGAAATGAGGTGGAAATATGAAAAACAGATGACATGGATTCTGGTTTGGTTCAGCATAACCACTACTGCTAACAGAGGACATGCACTCTAATCTTTAACTGAGTATAAAATCACAGCATAACTATTATGTACAAATAAACCTGCCATAGACATTTTGTGAGCTGCAGGTAAAAATAAACAATATGTAGGGTGATTAAGCTTGCTTAACGATAAATATTCTTCTATCAATACACTATTAATTCTGAGTATATCAGTGAATAGCATTTGTGGTTCTGGACAGCAGCAATCATACTACTCAGGAGAGAAAGCAATGATGATGTGAAAAAGAAGGATAGAGCACATACATAGCCATCCTACTCTAGTTTCAAAGTATAAAGCAATTTATTCAACTTATTAAAGTAAGAGTTTATAAAATATTCTTGGACTCTGCTGTGTGCATTTATCGAAATAAAAATTTCACATATAAAAAATGACTAGAACTTGATTTCTGATCTCATATTAAAAAAAAAAAAAAAGTGATTTATATTTGAGGAAACAATAAGTCTCAAGACCCACAACTATCTTTTTCTGAGGTATTTTTTTATCCCTGGGGGACAAGAAAAGCTATTGGAGCACACATAAAATTTAGGTGCTTTAAAGATTTCTCCAGGACTTCTGTTAGATTTGCTATCAGAGGAGGCAATAAAATGGGAATTTATGTTTTTTCCTTAGCAAATCTTACGCTTTCTGATCTGGTGTTTTGTCTTTGCAATTCAGGCTGTTCCTTGAAGGAAAAACTGAAAAATGGTGCCACAATGTTTATTTTAGGTATGAAAATTTGAAAAATATGAGGAATATTGGGAAAATAAAGTTCATATATGTTATTCACATATTTTTTTCTGACAGATTGCTTCTTCACAGAACAGGGGATAACTTGACCATGACTTACAAGAAGAGATACTGATTTAAGTTACTTTCCTCCATAAAGATTCCAGCCATGCAGGAAATTAATTTATGTTTGTAATAAAATTTCAGGCTGTACCTATCTCAGGTGAGAATATTTTCCTAATATCTCCCTAATATCTCCCCAAAAGAATCAGCAAGAAAGGAGCAGAACAATTAGGACATGTAATAATTTCTACTGGCTTAATCACTTCTGCAGTTTTATAACATTCCATACAGTGTTTGCATAGGCTTTATCTCATCCTCTGCCTGCACCTCTTGCATAGAGCCTCCGGTGATGTTTCGGATAGTTATAGGACTGACCTGGATTTGTTCAGTTAGTGAACTCCCATTGATGACAGTCTGCAAGTCAGAGATGGATACAGGAAACATATTGGCATATCCAGGGCAAATATTGCCAACCCTGAAGCACAGGTTGCTGACCTCAGCTGGAGCACAAGTAAAGAGCCTCTCTTGGTTGTCCTTCAGCTCAAACAGGGAGATGATTCTGGTTACTGGATTGCTTCTACTTTTATCCAGTGACTTTCTGTATTAATCTGTGGAATATATTTACTCTTCCAAGAAAAAGATCAGAACCTCAGAGAACAGTGTCCCAGCTGTGGATGCTCACTATTATGCTTGAAGTTTCTTCTTATTTGCTTATTCTCTGGCCCTATGATAAAGACACATTAATTATAACTACTGTATGTCTTGGTTAGCTGTGCTTTGTCCCAGGGAGTATGATCTACCTCTGCATAACACCTTAGTCCTCTCTCATATCCCACCACAAGTCTCATGCAGTGATTTTCACCTCTAACTCCTTTAAAAAATGAATCCAAAGTTTGATCTATGGTAGCTAGACACAGGAGGCAAATGGTCCCATAAGAGCTCTCACACTATACACCATTACAGATAGACACAATAAGCAGTCAGGAGTCACGCTCCAAGCAGAAACTCCATCCTATCAAGGTACCAGCTACTGATATTTTTTTCTCATATAATAAATTGAATTCTAAAGAGTTTCTGTCATCCTGCTCCAAAGCTGAGGATCTTCAGTTTCCTATTTCTATCCAGCCCCACAGAGACTAAGGCTCACAGAAGCAACTTGGAAGTTCAATCCAGTAGTTTTTACAAACACCTAATTAATTCCAAGATTCTTTTTTCATTTCTTCTTCATTTCTATAGCACTATTAAGGAAAGGTCTGCAACTTACCATGGAGACAATGAAGAAAGGGAAGAGGTTTATGGTGGGTTGACCTTGGCTAGCCACCAGGTGCCCACCATCAGGACAGGGGGAGAAAATACTATGAAAAGCACATTGGTTGAGATAAGGACAAAGAAATCACTTTCCAATTACTGACATGGGCAAACCAGACTCAACTTGGGGAAATTAGTTTAATTTATAGACAATTAAACAGAGTAGGATAACAAGAAGTAAGAACAAATCTAAAAAAAACCAAACACTTTCCCCTACCCCTCCCTTCCTCCCAGGCTAAGGGAAAATAAGGTGGCTTTTTAAACACTTTCGTTGCTTTTGGATCTATACTCCACTTAAACACTATCTTAAATACAAGGTAGAGAATCTAAAACTGATTTTTCATTTAGAATGGTACAGTGGTATTCTTTCAGATGAAAGACAAAACATATTTTAAAGATAGGACAATAAAGGATTGTTGGACATTATTAACTTGATATGAGGTAATCACATGAACGTAGAGAATCATTTTGCATCACTTAAAGCCATTGCTCTACTTCACAGAGTTGATTACAAAAAAGCTCTGAAAAAATGCAGATTTTCTTAGGACGTCAGTCAACAACACTTCACTTCTAATGAACAAGCCAGACTCCTCAGATTTCTTTGATTTCTTCCTGACAATTCAGTAAGAAACCAGATGCAATATAGCTGTAAGAAACAATCTCTTAAAGAAAAACAATCACAAATCTGGTTTATGTGCCCTAATGGTCTAAATGTAAATAAGTACTCAGAAAGGCAAATTAGCATAATAGGCACGAATTAACTGACTGAGATAAAATAGAAAGTATTTCCACTTCAAACTGGATCAAAATAATTTTACATAAATAGAAAAATATCTTTAAATTTGTGAACATCTTTTTTAATTTCTTGACACTATTAACTGAAAATGCCACAATATGGCATGAAAGGTTATTTTTCTCATATATATCCACTTTACTGTAATCTAGGAAAACCAATAATCCATTATAAAGAGTCTGGTCTGAAAGCAATAGTGTACATTAACTAATATATGCCTGTAAAGGAAAGCTAAACAAATTCTTCTTCTTTTGAGGTCATCAGGTCTTTAGGAAGTATATATTGCTTACAATACATTATGCAAAGAGCACTGTGGTCTTGTCTCTGGGGTTATTTGTTAGGGTTTTTTTATGTATCTCTACAAACATTTCTGAACATATTTAGCATTCAGGATTCTATATAACACTTCAAAACATTCAGAGGAAATCCTGAATAATAGCAACCTATTGAGTATTTCTGGAGTTTCCAGTATTGGTGTGGAACAGTAAGCCTTCCAAATTGATCACTCATATTATTTCATGAAAATCATATGTGCCATAGAGCCTGAAGTTTTGCAGAATCATATGCATCAGAGATGTTTTTCTGCTTTCCATGGACAATGGAAATAAATAGTTATCCTTTTTGACTTCAGAAGCAGAAGAGAAGTGTATCTAAACAAATATTTCTTTGAGTGTGTAAGAATTATATAAATAATAGTGCCAAGTATTACAGTTTCAATAAATGATATATCAACATAACTTTGCATCTTTACCCTATTAAGAGTATGTCTGGAATTTTTTAAGTTGCAGCGCACCAGTTTTGATCTTAGCATCTATCTCAGTATAGTGTAACCGAATGTGCTTTCAAAAATGATTTGTCATTTTTTTCTGAATGAATCTGAAATTTTATGTAAATTAATGACACAGTGATTCTTTGAAAATTTTGTGTCCACAAATAATTTTTTTTTAAATCTTTTATTCCATTTTTCAGCTGATCAAAGAGATTTCCTTAGACGGGGATTTTTTATAAATAAAACAAGCAAGCATACTGCAAATTTTAAGTAGTTTGGTAGATATGTAGGTAGAATCTAAATTAGCACATTGTCTAGGGTAGTCTACATTGACCTATTTAGCTTTAAAGCAGAGCTGTAAGAGAGTAATAATGAACTATATCTGCTTTCTCTAAATCACATTTCAAACATATCATTTAAAATGTATACATCTAATACTGGCAGAGAAAATGATGCAAAGTATCTGGCTTGCAAAATCTAAGAATAAGGTTAGAAATAACAATGCCATTAAGTCTGAAGCCCCAAAGAAGCTCAGTATTTTCAAAGTTTCAAGCTAAATATTTTGAGAGTCAAGTAAGCAAAAAGTGGTTGTCTTTGGTGTAGGCATTAGCAATTGGAAATCACAGAATCATAGAATCATAGAATAGTTAGACTTGGAAGGGACCTTAAAGATCATCAAATTCCAACCCTCCTATCATGGGCAGGAACACCTCCCACTAGACCAAGTTGCTCAAAACCCCATCCAGCCTGGCCTTGAACACTTCCAGGGATGGGGGATCCACAACTTCCCTGTTTCAGTGTCTCACGACCCTCACAGCAAAGAATGTATTTCTAGTATCTAATCAAAATCTACCCTTTTTCAATTTAAAACCATTACCCCTTGCTCTATTACTACATTCCCTGATAAAGAGTCCCTCCCCATCTGTTCTATAGGAGTCCTTCAGATATTGGAATGCTGTTATAAGGTCTCCCCCAGAGCCTTCTCTTATCCAGGCTGAACAATCCCAGCTCTCTCAGCCTGTCTGCATAGAAGGGGTACTCCAGGCCTCTGGCCATTTTCATGGCTCTCCGCTGAACCCATTCCAACAGGTCCACATCCTTCCTGTGTTGAGGACTCCAAAGCTGGACACAATACTCTAAGTGGGGCCATGTTTGAATGTGCCTTATGGGCATTACAATTCCTGAGACATTTTCTTTAAGAGGGAAGACTTGGTTCACCATTTTGAAACTGAGTCTTACTATTCTCGCTTTTGCTAACCTACATGCCTATCTTTTCTTCTGTGGCTTATGTATTTAGTCAGAGCATGTGATATATACTGGATTGTGATCACCTACCTAACTGGTAAATATTACTCACATGCAGAAGAGGGCTCCTTTTACCAAACCTGCCTCAGGAGACAGAGAATGTAAGGTTAGAATTGAATGGATATTTTTTTCTAGACAAAAGACTAACAAACCTGGAGAAAAAACTATGGTGTCTCTTCTGAAAATCTTCTAGGATAATTAGAAGCAGATAGATAAAGATAGAAATGCCAGTGAGATTTAAGAAGAGGTGGGACTTTTAAATAACTTTAATAGAAAAAGGAGGGGAAAAACAAACAAACAAACTAAAGCAGCAAATTGGGAGTGGTTTATCTGTGCCAGACTGTACAACAGAAGCACAGCTTAGGAAGGCAATAAAGTAGAAGAATGGGAATCACCTGCAAGCGCAAAAAGAGAGTATCTCTTTATCATACCAAGTGCTAGAACCAGAATGTTATAGCAACTAAATCCTGCTTTAATTTATAATTTTTTGGTTTAAAGGAGATCATAAAAGAGTGAACAGAGAAAAGATGCTAATTTGTCCATTACAACTTTTACAAGTTTGAAAGCATGTTTCTCCATGCTCAATTCACTTTACTCAATTCACACTCAATTCACATTTTTTTCAAGTAGGACAAGGGAAATCAAGTACCAAACTATATCTTCACATTCTTCTGTGGATGACAGCTGCCATTCAAAGTCCAACCAGTTTGTTGCCTCAGTTTCTTTGTTTCTTTAGTAGTTCCTTTATTGCTAACAAGGAATATACAGGAAATGGTAAGCAAACTACTCAATAGGCTAATGTTTTTAACATCAACAGTTATGTTGATGTTAGCTAAAAATGAGTAAAAATTAAGAGTTCAGGCACACAGTGTACTTGTATATTAATGAGGTGATTTGTGTAGACCTGCCATTGAGTGTTAACTCAATATACAAATATAATTAATTCAGTCCTATAAAACAAATATTAGATAGCTATATTTTGATGAATTTGAACCTATGTATAAATGCCAGCAGAAAGTTCCGATCATACTTAGCCAGGAATATGCATTAATCTTGCTTAGTTTTGCTCTATATGGTGTACTAGACAAGATCTTCTGGCAAAATTAAAAATAAATGCCTATATTTGACCTCTGACTCATGCAGTGTGGAAACATACAATATTTAGGTTTTAATTGTGCTATTTTTCAGCTGCACGAAATTGGGCCATCTGTCCAAAGTATAAACTAGGTTTGTTTTTCTACACATACTGAAATGCATTTTTTAAAATTATGTCTTATTATTTTTTTCTAAGTAAAAAGTTCAGAAATATTTGCATATATCCAAACAGGAATAACCCAGCATCCAATTAACAATAAAACATGCATTGAATCGGAAAAATCAATATTGATCTGCAAAATATCGTGCCAATTTGTTCGCACAGTAAGCATCCTTTCCCTCCAATCAACTGATTTTCTTTGACAAAGGTAATGGGAAGAGGAAAGTGCTCAAATGAAATATAAGTGAATGTTGTTTGCAAAGAAGAAATGTATATTCCAATAGCAAATACTACAGGACAGATTTTCCTACAAGTTTGTAGTTTTTGTGCTTCACTAAAAACAAAAAATAAAACAGATCCTGAAAATCACATTTGAAAAAACTATCACAGATGGCAATGCTTATTTGTATACTCACTAGATAATGCTCACAGTATCATACATTTGCATTTTATTTTCACTCAGAAGTTGCCTTACGGTCATTTTCATTCCAATAGGCAAGTCTCTTCTACAGCAAAAAAAGGGAGATGGTGGAAGAGGACTTAAGCGGTGTTAAGATGTGACTGGCAGTACAGAAAGACCTTGTTTGAGCAAGTCCTCTGGAATGACGCATTTGCAGAGAAGATAGATTTGCAAGAAGACCTCACTTAAGGCCATTAGGAGACCAGTGAAGAATGGACTTCCCCACTCTTTGCGCCTTCTGTCCCCATGTTCACAAAGGTGGCCTTTCATCTTGAGGAGCTTAGCCTTATCAGGACGAGACAGGTTCCTGTATCTCTGCTTGCTTACTCTTCTCTTGTACTCAAAATGGCATATCCCAGTCAAGCAACAGTGCATTTGCACTGCCACATGCAAATGTAACAACCAGTCTTCACATCATTAAGAACAAACATCAGCTATTCAGAAACCCCTTGAAATTACTTTAGCCAAATACATGCCCCAAAAAATTTTGAGCAGTGCCACTGCTCAGATAGTTCTGTTCTTTTTCTTCCTTATATCATCATTACATCACACTCCAGACATGCTAATCCCAAAATATCTCCACAGGAGCTTAAGAATTTCTTTTATCTCCACAAGACACAAAGATGAAATATAGATGTTTTCAAATCCGACATCCATATCTGAGCTAATCACCTTAGCTTTTATAATCAGTGAGTGGGTAGGATAGGAATTTTTTGGGCATGGTTCATCTCCTCCCAGAGTAGAATTTTGTCAAATGATTGATGCCCTAAATGTGCCTATCATTCTCCAGAAGACCATGGCATGACTAGTTGAGATTATAGGTGTCTGAAGTTAGGTGAGATAATAAATCCCACCCACAGTGATGTATTAGATAAACAAATGCTATCAAAATATCCCAAAACACATCAAGTCAATGACTGCTATAGTTTCACATCAAACATCCCCCTGAAGTGCCCTTTACTTTATGTGTTATTCTCAAAATGAAGTAATGAAGACCAATAATGAACAGCTGGAAAAGTGCGTTTACATAAAGGTGAAGAACATCTGGAGTGTTCTACAGAGGATTCAATAGAGGTTTGAAAGAGATGGATGTAATTCAACCAGCTAGAATTGCAAAGAGCAAAATAAAAAGAGAGAGTGAAAAAAAGGAAAGTAAAAGAAAGCTGCCAAATTCCAGCTGTGGAATTTGTGTATTTATTCTGTGGTTGAGAAACCCTGAAAATTTAGTTACCTTTTGTTAAAGTTGCAATACTATCTGATATTTCTGTGAAGATAGATTTAATGATTAGAAATACTGAAGCTCCAATGCCTGAAATGGTACTGATAAAAATTTTAATTCAAATATACATTTAAAAATAGTATTTTGAAAAGAATGTGTGATCAAAACCATTTTTCACAACGTGAAAGAGTATGTTTTGCAATAACCATTTGCAAGAATAGCACCAAAGGCAGACGGATGTTCTGGTTTGCTGAAGGGTGTGTTTCTGGGACAAAACTGGTAGAAATCTTTAGTCATTTTGGGGCACGCTTTTTGCTTTCTTTTTCTTCATGACTTGGGAATTGTGATGGTTTTGGCTGGGATAGAGTTAGTTTTCTTCTTTCAAAACTTGGATGGGACAATGTTTTGGATTTCTGCTGAAAACCGTGTTGATAACACAGGGATGCTTTTGTTATTGCTGAGCCATGCTTGCATTCGAGGTCTTTGCTGTTCCTCACACTGCCCCACCATCGAGCAGGCTGAGGTTACACAGAAATTTGAAAGGGGGTACAGTCAGGACAGCTGACCTCAACTGACCAGAGGGATATTCCATACCAGATGACGTCATGGTCCTGGTCCATATATAAAGCTGGGAAAGGGAGGAGGAAGGGACATTAGGATTTATGGTGTTTGTCTTCCCAAGTAACCGTTGCATGTGATGGAGCCCTGCTTTCCTGGAGATGACTGAACACCTGCCTGCCCACGGGAAGCAGGGAATGAATTTCTTGGTTTGCTTTGTTTGTGCATCCAGCTTTTGCTTTACCTGTTAAACTGTCTTTATCTCAACCCACAAGTTTTCTCACTTTTACCATTTCTCCATTTCTCTCCCCCATCCCACCGAGCAGGAAGTGAGAGAGCAGCTGTTGTGGTACATAGTTGCCAGCTGTGGTTAAACCACAACAGGAATGAATATTGAACAGCAGATAAAAATTCTTCATAACTAGTACAACACCTGGGGTTCAAAGCCACACTTTAACAGAAAATACCTACTGTTTGATATACATTTGTTAATAGTATTCCCATCACATTAATACTTTAAGGTGAGCCAGTAGGGGTATTATGATACTGTAAAATTTTAATCCTAATAAATGTGCCTATGGTAATAAAATATATGTAAGTTATTGCCTTTATGAATTTGAAGTTGATTTATGTTATGTTGTAACCCCTTTCTCAGGAGGATGTCTTGCTGAACCTTAGAAATGTGTATATTGCAGACTACTATATTTCTTTTCACTGTTCTAAACATAATAAACAGTTGAATAGTTATTATGAAATAATTTTTAGGAGAACCAGGATTGAAATAGAATGGCATGCAAAATATTAGATGTATTTACCTTTGAGAGTCCTGTGTTACAAAATTTTAACAGAATAGTTGCTCACTTTTGATTTCTTAATGACTATACATTTCAAATATTGTCAGATCCTGAACAGGCTATCAGAGTTGTCTAGTACAACACAGGTACTAAGAAAAATACATCTGAAATTATTTCTCTCTAAAACCGTTTCTTCTCAGTGTCTTTCTACACTAGTTATTTGTGACTAGTGGGTGCATAGTGTGAGACCATATAAACCAATATACACATTGCTGACCAAGAAATATTTGTTGAATTATTTCAAGTATCTGGTTAGTTTTAAATGATGACTACTCCTTTCATTATGTTATGCTGGTGTCTGTTGTGTGGCCTTCTACAACAAACCATTGGGAAGGCTTGTTTTCTTTTAGACTGCTTTGGTGATTTTTATTTTTGCACTGTTGTATATCATTATGTTTTAGTGATAACTTATTTTGCTGACTTCATTCTTTAAATACAAAAATTTTAATGAAAATTTCCCTTGGAAGGCTTTCCTGATAGAAATGTAGTTTTTGTAGTTGAGAAATCAGATCTCAAAAAGAAAATAAAATTCTAAACCATTTTAAATCTGAATATAAACTTTTCTACATTGTAATTCATAAGTTCAAAATTAAATCCACTGCCTCAAAGCACTTTCAAATAAGGTTTTCATTCTTTCCTACTGTCAAGGCTCTCTAGAAGAGTACCTTCTCCATAAGTTTATATGGAAGAACTAGAGTGGAACACTATGGTACTCATTCAACTTGAGATCCTTGTAAGAGGCAGGATATATGTAGGGAAGCCCCATTCAGAAGGAAATTGAGGTAAGAGCCAGCCAAGCTACATCTGTTGTGAGCTAGCATTCATCCCCCATGTGCCTTGAAAATATAGCTTAACTAATGTTGGAGAAAATGGAAGTGAAGAATTCATCTCATTGATACTTCACATCTAGTATTTAAGCATTCAATCGTGCCAATATTTCTGCAAGAGGGAGACACAGAATCACAGAATCATTTACCCCATCTCAAGATAACCTGAGATGGGCAGGGATGCCAACAACAAAAAGAAGTCCTTCCTCAAGTACATCAGTAGCAAAAGGAAGACTAAGTTAAAAATGGACCCACTGCTAAATGAGGTGGGTGCCCTGGTCATGGAGGATGCAAAGAAGGTGGAGTTACTGAATGCTTTCTTTGCTTCAGTCTTTACTGCTACCCAGATCCTGGAAGTAAGAGAGAGACTCTGGAGAAAGGAAGACTTTCCCTTGGTCAAGGTCGATTGGGTTAGAGATCATTTAAGCAAACTCAACACCCACAGATCCATGGGCCCTGATGGGATGCAGCCACGAGTGCTGAGGGAGCTGGCAGATGTTATTGTGAAGCCACTCTCCTTTATCTTTGGAAGGTCATGGAAAACAGGAGAGGTGCCTGAGGACTGAAGGCACTCCAGTCTTCAAAAAGAGCAAGAAGGAGGACTCGGGAAACTACAGTCCAGTCAGCCTCACCACCATACTTGGAAAGTTGATGGAACAGCTCATTCTGAATGTCATCTCTAAGCATGGGGAGGGAAAGAAGGTTATCAGGAGTGATCAGTGTGGACTCACCAAGGGGAAATCATGCGTGACCAGTCTAATAGCCTTCTATGACTAGCTGGGTGGATGAGGGGAGAGCAGTGGACGTTGTCCACCTTGACTTCAGTAGGCTTTTTATACTGCTTCCCATAATCACATCATACATGAGCTTAGGAAGTGTGGGTCAGATGAGTGTACAGTGAGATGGATTGAGAACTAGTGGAATGGCAGAGCTCAGAGCAATGTGATCAGTGATGCTGAGTCTAATTGGAGGCCTGTAACTAGTGATGTTCCCCAAGGGAGAACAGTACACCCAAGTACTGGGTCTGGTCTTATTCAACATATTCATCAATAACCAGGATTGGGGGACAGAGTGTACCCTCAGTAAATTTGCTGATGACACAATACTGGGAGGAATGGCTGACACACCAGAAAACTGTGCTGCCACTAGGCAAGACCTGGACAAGTTGGAGAGTTGGGCAGAGAGGAACCTGATGACATTCAACAAGGACAAGTTGCTACACTTGGGCAGGAATAACCCCATACATCGGTACAGGTTAGAGGTTAACCGGCTGGAAAGGAGTTCTGCAGAAAGGGACCTGGGAGTCCTGGTGGACAAGAAGTTGGCCAGGAGCCAGCAATGTGCCCTTGATGCCAGAAGGATGCATTAAAAAGAATGTGGCCAGCAGATTGAGGGAGGTTATCCTCCCCATCTACTCTGCACTGGTAAGGCCACATATGGCGTACTATGTCCAGTTCTGGGCCCCTCAGTCCAAGAAAGACAAGGAGCTTCTGGAAACAGTCCAGCAGAGGGCTACAAAGATGATCAAGGGACTGGAGCACCTCTTTTACAAGGAAAAGCTGAGAGACCTTGTTCTGTTTTGCCTGGAGAAGACTGAGAGGGGATCTCATCAATGCTTTTGAGTAATTAAATGGCAGATGTCAAAAGAATGGGCCCTAGATTCAAAACCTGCTTGGATGTGTTTCTATCCAGTCTGCTCTAAGCAAACCTGCTTTGTCAGGGGGTTTGGGCTAGATGATCTTGGAAGATCCCTTCTAATCCCTACCATTGTGTGATTCTGCGTGCAGAATAAATTGCATTCTGAAGACACCTCTCTCTCTAACTCTGTATTCACGTGCAGACAGAACCCAGGTGGTTAACTCTGAGGATGTAACTAACTTTAAGAAGGCTGAAGGGACAGGTCAGGAATCTTAAATGTTCTTAATTTTCATATACTTATCCATAGAAGCAAGATTGTCTTCTCCAGGAGAAGATTCAGAGGAGGATCCTTACCTGCGTTCTCTGAATGGCCTTTTGCAGAAGCCTGTGTCTCTTCACTGATTATTCAAACTCTGCAAGGTTACATGCTTTGATGCTGTTTGACAAATGGTCCCATCTCCTACAATAACAAAGATTGCCACATTACTGGGACATCCACAAGCCAGCAGCTACTCACTTCAGGAGAGAAAACCACTGTTCTGTAGATGACAGCCTGATAAAAAACCATAAAGCCTGGTTTTCAGCATCACTGAAGGTTCCTTGGCAGCACTAGAAACACGTTTAGTTGCGTGTTTTCTTCTTCAATCTCTTGAACACTGTATGCAAATAATACCTGTTAGACTGGAAAATCAAATAATGAACTTTATGCAGATTTTTCCCACCTAAGAGAACTACATGTATCTTCAACCTGAATATTTTTTGTATGTTGCAGCTTTGCCATCTTCACTGGCCCAAAACAAATAACTTCACTGTAACACTGTATCACAGAACTTAGAAAGATTCTCCAGGCTAGAGTGGGCTAGAGATGAATACCTATATAGTCAATTTTCTTTTCTAGAGTGAACTCTGTACTGAACATGTTTAAATAGTGATGCTGTTGAATTAAATGTCACAGACTTTCTCACCAACTTCCCCCATA
Organism: Scolopax mira; assembly: GCA_004320125.1. Classification (NCBI taxonomy): domain Eukaryota; kingdom Metazoa; phylum Chordata; class Aves; order Charadriiformes; family Scolopacidae; genus Scolopax; species Scolopax mira. The sequence continues at coordinate 64,753 of BJBW01000706.1, read as the reverse complement.
TTCCTTATGCTCCTTCCTTAATGAAGTTAGGTAGATGAGTGGTGTCATCACTTCTACTCGGCTTATTGCCTTCTTTCAGGTCAGGGAAACAAATAAAGCCTAGGTGTGCAAAGGAAAGACCCAGCACTACCCTCTAGCTGACACATTACAGCCAGACAAAATGACAGCTGTTTTTTCAAGCAGCAAATCCTAGAAATACATAGGCACAGTGAACAAAATAAATCATCACAATAATAACTATGTAATATAAGTTCTTTACTTTTTGCATCAGAGCATTCTTCTTTCCCTATTTTAAGGGTCTTTTAAGTTCCCCCTTTGATTTAGTTGCTAGCCTACAAGTATTTGGTCAATAAACATGCTCTTATAAACATCAAGCAATTCTACTCGATGTAGTCTTAGTTGTCAGCAGCAGTTGACTACACTAGGCACAATAAAACATTTTTGCCTAGGGAACTTCAAAGTTATATGCTTTTTAGTACATCTTTCTTTATGGTTTGGTAAATAATTCTAATCCAGATACCTCTCCTCCACCAGTTTTACCTTTTCTTCCTCAAAAATCAGTATTTATAGTCCAGACCTGTGGAGGATGCCCCCAGATATCAGGTGTGTAAGGTTTCAGATTTCAGTAATGAACCTCCCTTTTTTGGGATTGGTTAGGGTACTATCCAACCACTACTATAGCTCTAACTCTACAGTCACAGTACAAATATTTCACAGTGTGCTGTTATAATTATTTTTATAAGCTAGGTATACAAACTATTAAAATGTATTAAAGGGACAAAAGCTATTGTGTGCTGTTAAAGAAAGCATTAAATCTTGCTACATGAGTAAATAAAAGCAGAGTGGTTGATCTAGGTTATTGTTGTACAGTGGTACTGCACAAACAGGGACACAAACTCTGCTTTTATCAATATTCAGTGATCACAGCCTGTATTTCTCTTTGGTTGTGATGATGATGTAGTGTTTTACAATGGATGACCACAGGAAACCAAGCCAGGTCAGAATTTAATTTCTCAGATGTTCTATTACCTCCCATTTTCCATCCCATTCAGCCAGCTATATTGTCTTGTTTCCAAATGCATTGTGGTGAATGGAGTTAAATCCAGTGAGTGGCTGGTCACAAGTGGTGTTACTCATGTCTCAATATTGGGGCCAGTTCTGTTTAATATCTTTATCAATGATCTGGACAAGAGGATCGAATGCACCCTCGGTAGGTTTATAGAGCTTACCTGTTAACTTTGTTAACAGATTTTACCAAGCTGGGTGGGAGCGTTGATGTGCTTGAGCGTAGGAAGGCTCTACAGAGGAATCTGGACAGGCTGGATCGATGGGCTGAGACTAACGGCATGAGGTTCAACAAGGCCAAGTGCCAGGTCCTGCACTTGGGTCACAACAAATCCATGGAGCACAACAAGCTTGGAGAAGAGTGGCTGAAGAGCTGCCTGGCAGAAAAAGACCTGTGTTGTTGGTCAACAGCCAGCTGAATATGAGCCAGTGGCATGCTCAAGTGGCCAAAGTGGCCAACAGCATCCTGGCTTCTATCAGGAATAGTGTGGCCAGCAAAAAACTGGGGAAGTGATCATCCCCCTGTGCTCAGCACTGGCTGCACTTCGAATACTATGTTCAGTTTTGGGCCCCTCATTAAAGGAAGGACATTGAGGTGCTGGAGCATCCAAAGAAGAGCAATGAAGCTGGTCAAGGATCTAGAGGGCAATCTTATGAGGAGCGGCTGAGGGAACCTTAGGGAGGAACCTTCCCTCAGGAGACCGAGGGAAGACCTTATCGCTCTCTACAACAACCTGAAAGGAGGTTGATGGTAGATGTGTTGCTTAGAGACATGGTTTAGTGGTGGACTTTGCGGTGATAGGTTTATGGTTGGACTTGATCATCTTAAAGGTCTTTTCCAATCTAAATGATTCTATGATTCTTCAATTCTATGATTCTTTCTCTCTTCTCTCTCCCACACTCTGGATATCTCTCCTGAGCCAGTTGACCTCTGTGGACATATTTTATCTTCATTAAATACATCATGTATGGTTAATTTATTTAAAACCTGAAGTATTTTATTTTGTCAAAACTGAAGAGTCAAGCATTAAAATGCACCCACTTATCTTGCTGAGCATCCTGCTGAGCACTCAGCATCCTGCTGAGTGAAGTCCTGGCACTGTCTGCTCCTGTCTTTCCTCAGTGGTTCGTATGATGAAGCACAGGGACCTTCGCTGGAGAGGGGAGCTGAGCCTAACTCTTCATCCATACTAAGTGGTTGCTCCCTTCATTTATGGTCAACCTCTGGAAATCAGTAAGTGACCACTCAGTTGAAAGGACATTGGAATATGATCTTGTGCTACTAGTGAGTCTGTTTTCAAGGTGATACAAGACAGAATTTGGCAAATAGTTACACTGTTAAATGGAGTAACTCACATTTAACTATGGTGGAGTTATGAAAACGTTCTTTTAATGTATTGTTCTAAGAACTTTCAAACGTATCTCTATTCCCCCACTCCTTCCTATCAATCAGAGAAAGGACGTGTACAGACCTTCCTAGTTAAAAACTCTATTTGGCCTGTGTAAAAGCTCAGAAAAGCTTTAGTGATAACTATCACATTTATTGTTCCTGCGATCACTGAAGTCTGTTTTGCTATCCAAGTCCAGTAATTTATATTTAACAGAATGCAATAGAAGTACAACCTGATACCATGACCGAGTAGCTTTATTGTCAATCCTGTCTATAGTCCTCAGGTATCAGGAATAGTGCATGTTGAAGCTGCACCTATTCGCCCATCTATATGCCCACAGGCATCATATACTTGTATTTCAGAGACTTTTCAGCAAGCCTACTCAATAAAATTTCAGTTCATTCCAAGTTTATAAGGGTTCAATCAGGCAGATGTTAATCAGTGAACTATGCATAAAAAAGCGAGCAACCGTTTCCACCGTCTCCAAGATACTTGCCATAGAATCTATTATTCCAGTACCACAATTGAAAAAGGTCTTAGGTTTCAATTGAATCTCTTTTGCAGCCTCAAAGAAATTAGGGCTCCTCTAGGCTGATACTTACTCTAATGAACCTGAATACTGTGAAACTCTCCTTTTCCACCCCCGAAAAGGCTTCCCTGACCATAAACAAGACTGTATCTCTGGAGGATTTCCTATGCTCTATTGATCTAAAGGTATGCTTTATAGTCTCTCAAGCATGGTATTTGTCTTTATATCAAGTTCAGAACCAGCAAAATTGCCCCAGACAATTTTATTAAGCTGATAGAGAAGGGAACTGCTCATTTTAGGAAGAAAGAAGGACCTTTGCTTTGTTAGTGAGTTAATCAGAGGCCTTTTATTTATTTCCTGTGAAATTGTCTTTTCTTCAGAAATCAGAAAGAATTTTAGACAGTCTGAGAGCTGTTTTGCTTTCTGGCATGTCTGAAATGACAGAATCCAAGGAGTTTCTTTCATATAGGCTTTTGTATTTCATTTTAAAAGTTTTCCTCTTATGTTTGATATCTAATCTACCTTCTGTCAATGACAATGGAAAACTTGGTATTAACTTTAATGGAACTCAACAAAGCCACATTCCTTTGGTGAGAGTTTCCAAAGAACTTTTACTTCTGTAGACTTGCATATTCAAACTCTTTAGAGGCAGACAGGTAAGTTCTGCAGTTACATGTTACATGTAAATATATACATAGAAATCCAAGTTGATGGGAGTTTATTCATGTGTGCTAAGCAGAACAAGAGTGATGCTTCAACAAACACAAAATCTAAATTAGTTAGGTAAAAGAACAGAACAGAGAGAGAAGGAGTAGGATGTGAAGAAAAGAATACAAAGACAATAGAAGCCAGGGGAACATTCAGGGCTTTTGTAAATGTAATTAAAGATTATCTCTCACTGTTTCAGTGAAGGTGATAGAGGTACTGAATGATATTACTAAGATATTCAAAACAAATGGCATGTAACCTTATGTGAAGTCTTAGTTTGCCTAAATTGTACTTAACTTACTTGCTGCAAGGTTGAAAGTACAATGAAGATGTTGTTTAGTTGAAAAGGTAAATATGGGGCAGATCTCCAAACACACCAGGAAGAGATTGGCAGACACACATGTATATGAAATCCAAGAATTTGATGGATTTCAGTGTCAGTATTTGAAAGATATATATAGAACTTCTGTTGAGGATGAATTGATATAATTCCACCAGGACCTAAAGTACTGGAAAATAAAGTGCAGATGCAAATATAATGATTTACAAAAGAAGGAAAGAAACAAAATTAATTGGGAATGAAGGCGAGTGAAGAAACTGCAAGTAAAGGAATAGTCCTAATTGCAACTTTATTTTACCAGTTTATTGTAATGACCATCATAAAAATTAAGGAACAAAGGACATTAATTTACAACACATAAATTGTCCTTTTCTTTAATTTCTCCACTGTCCTCCTCCTGTGAGAGATGGAGCTTCTGGGACAGATGGAGGAGAGTAGATGGTCTTAAACTCATGAGTCCTATCTCATGTACGATTGTTTATTCAAAACCTAGTTTGCTTTTTGGTTTGTCTAAAGTGAGACAATCCAAGATGTTTCTTTCACTGAATATCACTGAATATCACTGAAATTTTTG
>BJBW01000706.1:46313-60107 GCA_004320125.1 Scolopax mira | reverse complement strand
GCCACTCAAGACTGCATCCAGTCGGGTCTTGAAAATCTCATATAGACTTCAGTGTTCTATGTTTTAAAAAATTTTTAAAAGTTAAAAAAAATTATATGGTTAATTCAAAAATTGTGGAAAAGGCTTGGATATGATTTTGATTTCTGTATTAACACTTTTTTTTCAAAAGCTGCTTTTAAAAGATGCTCCGGCCACAACTGATGCTTGCCTTTGTGGTTCCCACATTGGTTTATTTGATTACACAATATGTCAGTTCTAATCACAGGCAGCCAGTTTTTAGAGGGAAAGCCCAGGATCCAACCAGCAGGTCACTGACACCATTGCATCCCAGGCATGGCAGACATTCAGAGAGCCAGACATAGGATAGAATTGCTTACCATATGTGGTTTGTTCACGTGGCATTAAGAGTTTAAATCACTACAGGGCAAAACAAAAATTATATAAGCTTTCTTTGGGTATCTGTGAAGCCAAGAGGACTATTAAATACTGAGGAAAGTGAGTTGTGCTGTATTCTAATGACCATCAGATGTCTTAAGTTAATGCTCTCAGTTTTAAGAGAACCACGGATTTTAGACAGTCCACTTAAAAATCTTAGTCTCTAATCCCTTGAGTGTTATGCTTAATTAGTTTATATTATTTTCCTTAACTATGGAGCAGGAAAATGGAGATTTACTTTGTTTTTTACATTTCATTTTTCCTTTGTTTTTCATTGTCTCCATGAGTTGATGAGTTTTGCTGGTGACATTCCCTTATTCTCTTGTGAGAGAAGGACCTGTAAAGTGTCTTTGTTTACTTTGATTCAAGCAAACAAGTCATTGCTGTCTTTCACTTGATGGGATATAGCATTGCCATCTATTTGACCCAACTAAATTAAAAAAACAATAATCTATGAAGGTAATTTAGCACTGTTTCAGGACACTTGGCACAGAAGGGGATTGAGTTGCACTTTAAATTGGGAGCCTTACAGATGTGTTATTCAGCATGCATAAAAAAAGCCCCCACAAAATAAACTTAGGAAGAATAAAGTAGTGAGCTCAGCTCTTAATTTCTGAAGTCAGAGAATCAGGGTGGCTGTAGCTGATGATTGCTAAAAGTGTTAAATCATTCCCACATTCCCATTGTAATCTTACTGAACAGAAACCAGGAAAGCTTTATAAAGAGTTTTAGGACTTCTGCTTGAAGAGTACAAACAGAAACACTGCAAATTAGATGGCAAAGCTTGACTAAAGGTGACTTTTGGTTGAAGGATGCTGCAGGCCATGGTTGGTTAGCTTTGTTCTTGGGCCATGTTTGATGTTACTTGTCAAGTCTCAGACATAGAGAATTGGGGAGGGGAAGGAGACAGAGAAAAAGAGATAGCTGCAATTAAAAATAGGTATTTTCTAAACTGCAGACTTCTATTTTTATAGCTGGTGTATTCCTCAGTTCAGACCTTTCCCTGGGTGAAAGCAGTTGATTATTTCTTATACCATTTAGCCTTTGTCAGGAGGGCTATTTTAACTGCAAAGAGAAATATGTGAAACTGTCAGCCATAGACCTTTAATTCCCAGGCTTATTTTTTTTAAACAATGATGCCATTTTTTTATGGCACACTCCCTTACACAGAGATACAGAGATCAAACGTGAATGTTTCATTTTCCATAACTCTTCCAGACAAACATAGCTCTTCCAGAAATATAATAATAAAAACGCCAAAGAAGTAAACAACGTTCACAGAGGGAATATAGTTTAAGTAATTCACACAGTATACAAACATATAGTGATACAAAACCTGTAACATGAGTTTTTGTTACATTTTAACAGTGTTTCCTCAAATCTTCAAAGCTTTCTTGATGGTTTGCTGAAGTAATTGAACCACTCTTGAGTTGTTTTATATAGGACATCTTATCTTTCTTTCATTACCCAGTCCGTGGCTTCTTTTCTATTCCCATGAAATCCATGTACACACTTTAGAAGCCCTCCTGAACAAGCTTGCTTCTAACTTTCACAGAGCCCTTAGCACAATTTGAATACGAAAGAGATACTGAATAAAAAGCTTTAATCTCTTGTCTGCTATTCTTCTTTCTTGCCTCTTCATCTCCCCTCCCCCCCCCCTCCGGCCCTCCCTTTTTCCAAGAGCTTTTCTGTGTTAGTAAAGTGAACACTTTCTGTTTAAAGTAAGCATAATGCTCAAGAAGATGCACTGGGAGAGTGAAATCGAAAGCCTGGCCTGTGAAGCCTCTCTGCCACAATTTAGCAATATTTGTGCTGCATTTACTTACTCTTGAGCTTTTTGCAGGTAAAAGATTAGTAAAGAGCTCTCCTTAACAAAATCATTCAATCATCAGTAGCAAGCATAGGCAGTATCAAATGTGCCCTCTACCTCAAATACTGTGGGGCTCTTTCTTCTGATACCTCTTCCCTCAGTTAACTGGAACTGCTTTGAAAGGGCTTTCTGTTCTCTGCTCTCTTGTCAATTTGAATGCCAGGAAATGAGCCCCCTTTGTGAGATTAATTAATAGCAGGAGCTGATCGGCCCAAACCCAATTGCCACGCAACAGAGCTGTAATTGCTACTTTGTGGAAAGGAAAGAAAAAGTTTTGGTTGCAGTTTAAGAAGAGGGTTTAAGGAAAGTTCTTTGAACTAGAGGTCTCAGTGCACTGGATTAAGGCAAGAAGCAAGGAGGCCTTTGAAGTTTGTTAAGAGGTTTTGGAGGAGAAAAAAGTTGGGTGGCAAATGGGAGCTGGCAACATCAAAAGCATTTAGCACCATTCCTCACCTGCTTGTATTCAGAGAAGGGACCACAGGCTGGAAGCATCATTTGCTTGCAGTTTAAATGGTCAGTTTGGGGCTCTGTTTGTTTTGATCGGAAACTGTACCATGTATGCCAGTATGTATATAAGGGTTGTTACACATGAACATATAAAAACTACATATACCCAGGTATGCGCTCATGCATCTGCATTACATATACAAGTATATATAATCACTGAGTTCAATATAGTAATTGACATCTGTCATTTTGCTTCCTACCACATATCAGGTATTGTTACTTTGTTAATTACGTGTGCACTGACATACTAGCAGTCGCTAAATACTGATATTTCCAATCCCACTTTTGATTAAAGGCTTGTTAGATGCAGGTTTTTCTAAATGACTCCAAGTATTATACACATCTACACATTTGGCAATAACTCAGAAACTGAGGTCATCTTCAGGCAAAATTTGGCCTACAGAAAATGGACACAAGTCCTTTGCAAATGCCCAGGCCATAATCAGGCATGGCAGAAACTTTGCATGAGCTGCCAATACAACTTGTTTGACAAATTAACATCCCTTCATCTTTGTAACATTTAATGGCACGATGCACCTTTACAAGCAGAGCACAGCTCTGAGTCCAGCAGTGCAAAGATCCTGGAAAACTGCCCTGATGGAGGCTGGGGGATTTCCTTGGAGCCAAGGGATCTCCAAGCACTGCAGAGCCAGAGATCTGCTCCACACCCCACTGTAGGACCCATGGCCACAGCAGACATGCTGGAAATCCCTTGGTGGCACAAAAGCACCTGGGAGGCTGTTACAAGCCAGTGGAGCTTAGACCAGCCTTGAGGTGTTCTGAATTATACAGTTGAGCCACTGTCAGCCCTGAAAATCAGAGAGGGCAAAGGTGGGGGAAATCTGCTTTTGTCCACTTCCTCAGCATCTGTCATTTACACCACTGAAGTCAACGGGTCAAATTCACATCTCGTGATCTGAATGTAGCCAGAGAGTTCTAGATGAATTTGGCCCAGTATCTATATCCTCTTAGTTCCAGGACAGCACTATAAATTAAACCATGGATGTCTTGTCACAAACTTGATGTTCTACTTTAAACCATTTTCTCCTGAGGGGTGGTGAACGTCTGTCTTGTTCTCTGTTTCTAGAGCACCCAATAGAAAGGACTTCTACCACTGTAAATGGTGCTTTTAGTCAAACATTCAATCCCCAAAGGAAACAGATCTTTACAGTGTTAATTTGGATGCCAGGATGAAACTTCAGAGTGACAACAGTTTGAAAATCATTTAGATCTCAATTACCTGCCTTACAATTTCAGGATAATAAGAAATGAGGTTTTTTTCTATTTCAGGAACTGCTATGGTCTGTGCTTTTGTATATTTTCCTGTTTCCAACCTCATGCACCAAAAAAAATAGAAAAAAAAAGTGCCTTCAAATATGTGTCAATAGGTATTTGAGCTCTTTCTACGCCTATCAGTCCAGCCCTTCAAGACTGTACTTGATCAGCAACTTCTCTCCTTCCCCTTCCCAGTTTGTTGCAATTTCTTAAAAACTAAAACATAATGTGAAACGAAGCCTTGCCGAAACAAAAATTCAGAAAAACGTTTTAGTGGTGAGGGTTTCCATGAGATTACAAATTAAAACTTAAAAAAAAGTAAAGGCAAGCCACTTTAAGAAAGGATTCATCTTACTTAAATCTTTGCCTTCTCCAGCCTCAACTGGGCTTCCTCTGCCTCCAAAGCAGACAGGTGGGATAATTTGCACTTTGGGCATGACTGTCGCTTTCCAGTATCTACAGAGAGAGTCTGACCACACATACTTAGGGCCCCACATTTTGAAGCAGTTAAGGCTGGGAAGAAGAACTTCTCCTAGCTTCTTCTAGCAACATTAAGAGAGAGGAGTCCAAACACCACCAGATGCACTTGAAAGGGTTGTTCTGCGGCTCCTATTCATTAATGGCCGATAAAAAATTTTGTCTCTTGTAATTGCTTAGAAGAAAGCCCTAGAGTTAGATATAGCATAAACAATATCACCAGGTAGAGTGCAGTAGAGCATGTTCTTCATGTTGTAGTCTCATAAATAAGTTTTCGATATTGACACAGGGTTCACATGCATCCTCAGATCTCTCTACCATTTTTTAAAATCAAAGTATTTCAGAAATCTTGAACAGCAATAACAATTGTTCCATCTTAAACTCATGGATACACCCCAAAAATATTACAGTGGGTAGTTTGCTGGTTATGCATCCTCTCTTTCTCCACTTGCTCTTTTTCCTGTTATACCATTGCACAGGCCTTCCGGCTGCCCTGCTGCCCTCTCCTCAGAGCAAGAAAAGAGTGACTGCTGTCCTCAGCATCTGTATGTTTATCTGCTTATTCATCACACCAGAAGAAGGTTTATTTCTCATACAATAAACAAGAAGCAAGCAAATATAAAAATTAAAGGAAAACACTAATCCTGAGGCTGACTGAATGAGCCATAGTAAGTGTATATATTGTTCTGGAGAATGTTTTGTCATTGACTTCTAAATTTATTTGCTCAGCTCATTTTGACCATCTTTCATATTTCAGCTTCTCACCTACTAAAGGGTGACTTGGAAGCCCAGCCTTGAAAGCAGCTTGCAATTCAGACTTTTCTAAGAGACTGTAGGGAGACCAGATACAAACACGGGTTTCAAGAGGCACTAGTTTTTCACCTTATCCTAACCTGAAGCTTAGGACATGTAAAATTCTCAGACTTCAATATCCCAAGGTCTCATCACAGGTCATAGTAAATTTTACTTACCTTAGGCAAAACTTAGTGATGTAGATCTTTATTTAAACATTCAAATTAATTCACAAAATGTCTACAAGATACCCAAGCCCATCCATATATCATTGTTTTTCAGTGAGGTTTTCTATAATTACATCTGTGAACAAATGTAGCAACTTCAATTAAAATTTAACTGGCAGTGCATGGAAGCAAAACAGGTTCACTTTTATTATGTCAAGCACCTTATTTTATGCCATGCATGTTAAGGTTTACCACTCCTTAAGGCTTGCAACTGCAACATTTTAACTGATATCTGGAGGCTTGTAATTGTATGTGTGCACATCAATTATGGATTGGATTCAGCATTTTCAGATAACTTCACCAATCACAAAGAGAGCCCAGTGGTCTCCTGGCATTTTCGGAGCAGTTTGATTACAGGTGTAATACATACAGCCTTGTTAGCTCTCAGTGATGAGGGATTCCCTTCCCTGCTGGGTTCTAGCTGAGGCACTGACCATTGCTTTTCACTAACAATTTCTATCTGCTCCCAAGAGATGTTTTAATGAGCCCCTCTGACATGGCCAAAGGCAAGAAATGTTCTCTGGGCCAGTGAGGTGAAGAGCCAAAGCTTAGCCTACTAGGAAAGCAATAATTAATAAGGCATTTTTGATTCATCTCAATTCATTAACAAAGTTAGGTTTTTTTTTTATTACTGCTAAGCAACACAACGTTAAGTCTGTCACATTACTCACAAGTATTGAATGAAAAACTCGTGCCAAGGTACGCAAAAAAAATTAATTTATGACAAAAATAAATGAATTTAGAATACTAATTGGGAGAAAGCCACTGACAGATACAGTGAAAGATTGATTTTAGGGGAAATGGAGAAATCTGTTTTCTGTTTATTTTAAGGACAGGGAACGAATACTGATTAGAAATGTATAGCCAGTTAGGTTAGTGCAGCATTTGGTTAGGCTAGTACAGGATGTTAGATTTGTCTAAAATTTTCCCCAAATTTGTGGCTATCTGCTACTCAGGCAGAGCAACAGTGAGGCGGGGGTCTGTTGGGATTAATGGCAAAGGTTCCTTGAGACCCTTAGACTGTGTTGCCCTATGACAAGCAGTTTGTCAGATTACAAGCATTGCTTTTTTCCACAGAAAAAAACATTGTTTATTATTAGCAAGTACTGATTTATGAGGGGCCAAACTTCTGATGGAATAATCTAAATAAACAACCTGGAGCTGATTAAGAGATCCTCCAAATTTTTGTTTTCCTCAAGTCAGGACCTTGGGAGAGACAACCAGCTTTGATAAATTGCTTGCATATTCTTTTCTTCCTTGTTTCCCCACATTAAGGATAAAGAGAAAGAAACCGCCAGGAAGAGGAGTAAAAAGAAATATTAGTTAAAAACAGAGCGCATCAAAACCGAAGCTCTTTAGAGATATGGAAGGGGCATCAATCACTTCTGTGGGCACATTAAGCTGTTACATATTATAGCCATCTCGGTTTAAGTGGTGTAAGGCTCATCTCATTTGCATTTGTTGTGTTACAATCTTGCTTCAGGCCTGTCTCCACAGTGAATAAGGTGGCTGTGCAAGGCAGCTTGTGGCTGGCATAAAGGATATGTCAGAGTCAAGCTGCTTCAATAATCAGCTTTGCTGGGGCAGATACATGATAGTCTATGTGAAGAAATTTAGATAATAGTATACAGCATCCCCTGGAACTGTATGTAGTGTATATAGGGCTTTAGACTAACTTCTAATCCTTCATGGAAAATTTGTAAATACTGCAGCGATGTTCTAGTGACCTCTAAAGGCAGCTGGTTCGCGCTGTGTAGCACTTTTTGTTAAACCTCCCGCTTTGTAAGGCACACAATGCTAATGTTCCTAAAGGCTTTACAAGGGGAATTTTTTCCTCGAGTATGATTTTTCCATTAAACCTTCCACGTTTCATTGCCACGTTCCCACCTCCTCCCCATTGTTCACAGCCGGTGCAGGTGAGCCCCACTTCCCAGCCCTCCTGCCTGCCTGCGCCCCTTCCTCCTCCTTCTCCTCCTCCTCCTCTTCCTCACCCCTCTGCCTTCCTCTCCCCCCCCACACACACCTCCCCGGATTTGTCACGCCGCCTGCCTGTGCCGGGGGCCATGCCAGGGCTGCACGCCCAAGCTAACAGCAGTCACAACTCGCATGACCCTCCCCTGGGGCTCGGTGGTGGTAGCCGGCATCTCGTGCTGTGGGTCTCGCTTTCTGTTCCTCCTCTAAACAACTTGGCATCACCATCAACTTTCCTGCGTCCAGCAGGCCAGGCCAGGGGCTTTGTTAACCTAGAATAACAGTACCTCGCCACAGGCCAGCCAGCCATGGGTGCTGCTCCGAGTCGAGGTTGACTGCAGTGTTAAGCTGGCTAAAAATGTAAGTTTTTATAGCCGTTACTCTTCTGTTTCACATTTTCTTTTCCTTTCCTTTCCCCTTCCGTGATTTTTAAATGAGGTTTATGAGAGAAGAGAGAGAGAGAAAAAAAAAAAAAAAAAAAGAAAAGAAAAAAAAGGGAGCAAGAAAAGAAGGTTAGAATAGAGATTCAACTGCCCTCCCTCAACTCTTTCCGGCACAGCGTTTCCAACTCTCTGTAGCACAGCGATTTTCACAGTGTCATTCCTCCTTCAAGCTCAGCCAGCAGGTCTAGTGTGTCATTTTCCTGAGTGCCAGTTCACAAAGATGGCCAGACAAGAGTCAGAAACCTTCCCCTAGATGGGCAGGTTGCTCCTGTCATGCCCCTCTCCTGCTTGTTCATCTCTGCTCCGCTCAGCAGCTCTGATGGTGAGCGTGAGACGCTGTGCTTTGTTTGCTTTAGTCATGATTAAACAATTAAGCTGGACATTTGGGTCCATTTAGACAATGGTGCGCACGCACACACACACAAATGAAATGTCCGATGATAAGTAAAAAGCTATAGAGTGTTTTAAATGCAGGTGAATTCTAGGGAATAATAGATCTGGAATGTCTTTTCTTACTCCCCTATTGAAGATAAGGGGAGCGTTTTTTAAAACAACCTCCTCCTCCCCCCCCCTCCCCAAAACCCCCCCTCACATGATGAAAGACCTATAAAGTTGAATAGTTGGGAGATAATAACTCTAACGGTAAAGGTCCCAGCGTACGTATACCACCCTGCTCTGGCAGTAATCCTGGCTTTGGGGATCTGAAATTTCCTAAAGATGTATTAGTGTCTTATACACATGTGCTCTTGTGCACTCATAATCCTTTTCACTAGCTTCTTAGCTGCATGCTTTGTATTTAAATTTTCCTTCTGACCAAGTAAATCCCTTTGGATGAAGTGACAGGAGCTTTTCAGCACCCATAGCTGGGTGACAGCTGGTGTAGAGGCTCTGAAAGACTGCAAAGTGTTCCTTACTAGCTTTCTTCAGGACCAGTGTCAGCCACCAGCTGAGCGATTTGTTAGCTCCCCTTTGGGCATCAGTCAGCTGAAGAGGCTCACATTAAAGGCTAAAGTAATACAATGGATATTAATATTAAAAAAACAATATCTGTGCTCCTGGCGTTACTGTGCTTTTAATTAGGTGCTTATTCATTATATGTGAACAAGGTACATTTTCATTAATTTGGGAAAACCTTTATTAATACTGTATGAAGGATATATGCTGGCCTCAGAAGCACACTGTTAAAACTTTGGCTTGAAAGACGTAATTCTCAGAAGCCTTTCTAGGAGCAGCACAGTGGTTAAGGTAGTTTACTTACAGATCACAGAACTAGATGTTTGTATTTATTTTCCCTCAAGTAAAGTTTCCCTGCAAATGTCCAATGTGTAATATATTCTGTTATTTAATTCTAGATTTGAAGGTTTGCTTCTCAGGGGTTCTGGCAAGTTTTTGCTATTGGAATTAGTAATGAGGAGCGCTGGAACTGTGGAAGTAAATTGTGCAATGTAATCAGGTCGTTAAAGGAAAAGTCATCCAAAAATGGGACTATTTCAGAACCAGACTAGGGCTGGATGTAACATTGCAGGATGCTGCCTGCACAGGTTTTTCTGAGGGGGTGCAGGCACAAACGCAAGGGAGAAATTCTTCACCATTTCTCTAACAAGTAAAGCAAAGATTAATTTAAAAGAAGTCAATTTTAGTAGCTCATATGATAAAATTTTTAATTATTTATTGATCTCTAAGGAGATTAAAGTACTGAGCTAGGTAAAACTCCCACAGCATTCAAGTTGTTTTGCTTCAGTAAGGACTGTTGGCTTAGACCAAAGACTTGTGAGAATTGCTTTATAAAAATAGTAATTAATATTCAATACTTTGTTGGTGCACCACCCACATATATTTGTGAAAGCATCTCAGCTTTTAAATAATAATCCAGACCTGTGATAAGCAAACATGTAAAAGCATTCTAATTGTATTATTTTATCTTAGACGTGTTGTCATAATAAAATTTTCATTTACAAATTGGAATAAATGTAATCGTGAAGTTTCTGTCTTTGGGTTGTTATGTTTTAATAAAGTTGGGATAATAGAGTGCTTCTCTTTTTCTTATTTTCTTGTTCTAGAAATGAATAGGAATTCTAAAGGTATAACTCACAATTCCAAAAAGACATATGAACTCCCTCAAAGCTTTGAAACATTATTCCTAAAAACAAATAGCTAAATTAAAACTACAGATATCTGAGGCAGTTCCCAATTCAAATTTTGCTGCTGATGACTAAAATCAAAACAACTTTGGGCCTTTGATTCACGTTCATTAAAAAACTTTGAAAGTCATTTCTGTAAAAATGCTCATTTTCAAAGAAATATAACAGCTTTCAATATCATGCATTTCACTCAGCATTTCTTTCCATTTTAATCAGACTTGGAGTTTTATTGTCTTTTTTTTTCACTGACTGTTGCTAATTGAATAAGATATATTTTGTAGAAATAATAAAATTTTCTAGGTGTTTCTTATCTGTGAGTGATAGATCACAGAAATGCGGAAGATTATTCAAATGAATTAAAATAAAGCATTGTTTTCTGGCTCTTCTTTTTACGTTGGAAACTTAAGCAAACTAATTCAAAAAGAAAAAGTGAGGTCTTTTTATTTTAAAACCTTTTTAATTCGTCTACAGAGACAGTTACATACATACCACGAGAAAGTACAATGCAGTTTCAGTAAAGAGATAACGTTACCTTACACAGACCAAATCAGACATATATTTACAGTTCTCACTCCTCCTGCACCCTTTGAATGTCTTCTTGCTATTCATTCTTACATCTGGATTTTGACCCTTCTTTGCATACGTTTTTCCCACCTCCAAAATATGCTGCTGTTGAGCCAGAAAATAAACACTCACTAAAATCTCAAATTAAGCTTCCCCCTGAATGAATTGCTGAGGGACCTGATTCTGCACTCAATGAAGTCCATAGAAGTTTTAATCACAGATTACACAAGCAAATGAGACAAGGGGCCTTATATTCATAATACCTGGGCAGCCTTCTGAGCTGCAGAACTGAAGACTTGCTTGTAAGTGTTGTAATTCTAAAAATCTGCTAATAATAAAAATGGAATTTGGGAGATTTTTAGTTTGAACTCAGGCATTTCACTTAGGTCGTGATCCCAAGCACTTCTTCAGCATGTTTTTCCCTTATGAATTATTAATATAGGGCTTGTAATGGGCTCACAAGTGACTCCAGAGTCCTTATTAGTAAATCATGGTCACAATATCAAACTGAAAAATTCACAGGATGTGTAGTAAAGATAATATTTAATCTCTGCAGAATTTTGGGGGGAGAAAAAATATACAATAGCAAAATAGAAGGCAGTCTCTATTTCATCTAAATGTTAATTTAGATTTTTCTAATTCATGTCAATCAAAGTTTCTAAATATTGCAAGCTTTTTTCATTTTTTTTATTCCCTGTTTTTAGAAACTTTTTTTCTGATTGTTTTATAACAGCTTTTTTTACAGTTCACTTATTCACTCACTATACAAAACACTGTTGGTGCCTCTTTATTATTATTTTTAAATATACAGCATCTTTTAAAAAAATATAGGGCATACCTGTATGTTTGGTGTCTGTTTACATTTTCTGTAATGTAGTCATTAAGCACACAACGTAGACTTAAAGGATGTCAAAACTGACAACCACACTATGATTGATGATGCTGTGCTAGACTAATTCTTACCAGGTGTGGTGTGATGTGAATTCAAATGCAGCTTGGGGTTCTTATTTGTATTAGTAAAGTTGTGCTTTGTCAAAGTTCTGTGACTTCTTAACCCACTAAATCTATCTTCTAATCCAAGTTTTTCTTCACCTTATTGCTGTATACAATATTTTTCTTCCCCTCTCTCAATAAAGCAATCCTTACATCTTCATCTCCAGTCGGGGTTTCTTAAGACATCCAGTTCGTGTAAATTCCAGAAAATACCAAGTCTGATGAGGTTATGTTAATTAAGTGTAAAATCTACATAAAGGCTTCCTAAGTGACTTGAGCTAGGGTAGGCGAAATTATGTAGGGTGAAATTCACTCCATCAGCATAAAGCATAAACAGGAGAGCTTTATGTGGATCAGGAGTAAAATCCATGGTCTTCTACCAGAAAAAGGGGCTATAGCACAGACTTCTTCGGTCCCTACATACAATGTCTCCACTGTCATGCCTTGTCATTTGCAGGGCAGGGAGGGCAGTATCAATTTATTACCTCTTGTTAAGTGTCAGAGGTAAATATTGGGTACTTGCACTTTTGAACAACAAATAGATCAAAGAGATATTTCTACGGTAGTGCGGGGTGCTTGACCTAAACTTTTAAGCTTTTTTTTTTTTCCCTCTCTCTCTCTTCCTTCTCCCCCTCCATCTCACCTCCGTCCTCCCCCCTAACCCCCTTCCCCTCTTTTGGTTCTGTCCTCACAGGTACATTGTCATCAGCTGGATCACTGGCAAGCAATATGTTCAGTACCTTTGAGAACCATATTGGCCTGGGGGTGGGCAATGGAGTTGCAATTTGTTTTTTTTCTGGCTGAGTTATATCTCATGCTTGATTGTACTTATCTTGATTTTATTTACATTTTATTAACAAAAAGAATGAACTTATAAGCAGAATCTTCAGACATTAGGAAATATATATAGCAAAATTCTTAAGAATTCAATTTACTTCAACACCCAAATAATACAAAAACCTAAATAATGATTCTATGAATCATAGCAAACCACATCAAATGTTATGCTGCTAATCTATTAAAGTACCTATTACCCCCACCACAACCTCCCCCTTTCCTTCACCAAGCCCTATTTCACTCAAGTCTAATTTTAAGTGAGTGCTTTCTCATGCAAATATCCATTGATTTGAATGAGATTTTGCAAGGGTAAAGGCTGAGCAAAGACTTCGGGATGTGATCTTCAGAGAAAAACCCAACCCCTTCTTTTATGGGTACAGAGAGTCACTGTACAGGAAAGTTATTGTACTATTATTGAACAAAAATAGTGGAAGAAGGGCCAGCATATGAGATAGTAACATGTGCAGTCAGTCTGCAAGAGACTGACAGACAGACTCTGGTGGCAGAAACACTATGGGGCTGGGGCAAGGGAGGGAGGGGGAAGGTTTTGAGTATTGTCTATATTACTCAGCTATCTTCTCTCCCTGATTACCCTGAAATACCCTCAAGACTTCTCTGTTGAAATCCATAGGCAAAGTGGGGGTGAGTGAAGAATTTTAGTTATGCTGCTAAATCAGAGAAAAAAATTATTTCCATTTGTCAAAGTCCCGATAACAAGCATTGAGGGTGGGCTGCTAGTCTTGTAGGCAAAAACCCCAACCGACAAGCTTTTTTCTTATATTCAGATAATTTTAATGTTGGATGTTTGGACTTCAGAAGTGTTGAAGAAGCCTGAGGAAGTCACAGTGACCCCTTCAGGCAACACAGCATTCTCCAGAAAGAACTTGTGAAATTAACCTTATAATTTTATTATATATTATATAAATTAACCCTATACATAACAATTTTTATAAATAAAATTACCTCTTTTTATTTTTTATCCTTTTTGTAGCTTACTCTACATTTCTAATGTGTGTGAACTTGCAAGTGAAATTCAGCAAGTTCAGATATACATTTTGATGGAAGTAGGGACAGGGAAACAGAGGGACAGAAATATATCAGAGCTGAGCTTAGTATCCATATTTACTGATACAGCCTGTGCTCACAAAATACAACCCAATTTTTGTAGCAGAGCAATATATGTGAGGAATGATCCCTAACTTACAGACTTAAGACTTATAATATAAATTATAAGGTTAATTTCACAAGTTCTTTCTGGAGAA
>BJBW01000706.1:0-46239 GCA_004320125.1 Scolopax mira | reverse complement strand
AGAAAAAAGCTTGTCGGTTGTTTGGTTGTTTGGGTTTTTTTGCCTACAAGACTAGCAGCCCACCCTCAATGCTTGTTATCGGGACTTTGACAAATGGAAATAATTTTTTTCTCTGATTTAGCAGCATAACTAAAATAAACTAAAACAGGCATTCCCCACAAACAAGAGAAGTCTTGCATTTCTGAATACTTATTTTAAAGTAAACACAAGTAAATCCATTTCTTTCTGAATCATTGAACTCATGGATTATAGTTCCACCTTTGTGTCCACGAAGTGAAAAACACTAGAAAGACAGCTATGCCACCCACTTTATAGCAAAGGCATTAAAGTACACCATGTGCATTGCTACTCAATTGACATTTGTGTTTAGCTTTATTTGCTACATTTGAACTACTCCTGTATTAAAACAGTTGTCCAAAGAAGTGATAATGTTACTATGAAGACTGTTGTCACATCCTTGAGATGAGATGGTATCCTGTGCTAGATAGTGTGGGGCTGGATGACCCAGCACATGGCAGGCACAGGATGAAGGCATGGAGAAATATGTCTTCTGTACCATGAGCAACCCTACAATCTGGGTGGAGCTCAAGCAAATCTTGGAGGATCCATCAGTGATGTTTGCTTTGCTCCACTCATTCTTCATCTTAGTTTGCTCACTGGCATGGAGTTTGTTTCTTCCTGATGGAGTCCTTGGCTTGCAATGCATTTTGGCTAGTCCACTTTTAGTGGGCTGGAAAAGTTTCTCTAAAATATCAGTTGGTGTTAGCAGTGTCAGTGGTGGAAATGCAATTTAAACAGATTTTGCAGGAGGCTTGGTTAGGTAGGATTATGTAGTAATATTGATAATTGTTTGTCGCATCCATGTTTCAGACTTAACAATATTAAGCACTGCTTTGTTTTATGGCCATTGTTTTGGCAGCTGTAGAGAGAGTTGTGAAGAGATGAACTACTTAGCTATTTCTTCCCTTAGTTGTGTTATTACAGCTATTAAAAATGCAGCATTTGCTTTAACAGTATATCATACTCATACTCATACTGCTCTTTTTCTGAAACAAAAAGGTATCTCACTGATCAAAACTGGCTTGACAAAACAGACATTAAAGCAGAAGAAGGAAATTTGGGAGATCTGTGCTAACATATTCCCACTTGCAAGTCATATGAAGTGCTCTTGATGGTATTCTTCACACTGTCCCCATCTATATGTCATGTTGCCCAAACACATGATTCAGACTCATGGTCAAGTTTCTGTCTTTTAACCAACTATCAGTTGAGCCAGGGTAACATCATCTTTGAAACATAAGGAGAATGTGAAATAATGAAACTTAAAGTAACACTTTTTCTCACTTGGAGCTCCACTAGGACACGTTTCTTGTCCTTTGTTGAAGGCTGAGAGAGCTCTCTGAGCTGCTATGGCTGAGGTGACACATGGTAACTCCTTTGCCATGTTGTACCTTTGATCAAATATCTAAGAACTTACTCATATATTAGTAATATGTATTTCTCTTTAATTTGTAGTATGATGTAATCTTTCCTGATAAATAAATATTACGTATGTTTGTCTACTGACATTTCCATAGGAAAAAAATTAAAAAAAAAAAAGAAAGTCAGTCCTGGACCCTCTCATCCCCACAGAAGGGACAGAGGTGGAATAAAAGCTGCATGCAGCAGAAAGTACCTGAGTGGATTTCAGCACAGAGCACTGAAGAGGAATTATCTCTGAATATAATGTGCTGTCCAACAAAGCACAACTGATAACTTCCAAGGCCATTGTGGACCTAAAATGCTAGCAGTGGTCAAAGCAAATTAAGACTTTTATTAAGGCACCCTTATGTATCATTTTACTGCAGCAGGATTACAGTGCCAGCCCTGCAGAGGGAGATTTAGTCAGGTAATTCTCATTAAGGGGCAAACCTCTCTGACTTCTGCAGGTGCTTTGCCTGATTAAGTACTGAAGAACCAGGCCCTAAGGTTGGCCCAGCTGAGCTCTAACCTATCTGCCTTTATGCAAGCGAAAGCTTCGTATATCAGCTCCAGCTCATGCAGAGGAGTCTTACCAGGCACTCTAATCCTAAGGGGAAACATTTCATTGCAATGCACAGCAATTTGCATTCTTTCTCAAAACTCTGCTATTACATTATCCATTTTTCTCTTGATTAAAAGAGATCAAGAAGTGCACACTCACACACTACACATGCAGGCTTTCCATACAGGAGGCCTGGAATCCACATTCAAATTCAGGCTGGAGGAGATCTGGCAACTTCCATCTCTTGATGGATTTATGCTGTTCTAATAATAGTCATAATTTACTGATAATTATCAAGGAGGGAAGTTACTGTATTTTTTTTTTGTTGTTGGGTTTCTAAGATATTCAAGTGTTTTCAGAATTATCCAATGCCAAAGTGCTCTTAAACACTGTAAGTCTTCTAAACCTGTGTAGATTATTTTACTTTTACCTACTGAAGGTCAATTTATGGCATTAGTTATTGCCACAAGAAAACAGGGGACTGGACCTACACTGGCACAAGGGAAATTTCAGGAGGTAGGCATTAATTTCTTCACATGTTCAGGCCTTTAAATTATAGTTTAGATTACACAGTTCATCCCCACCACCTTCCCTCTGGGAATACCCTGGGAAAATAACCAGGGATGTAATCCCAATAGGCAGGGATATAATCACAAAAGGTTCTTTTCTGATCTATGCAAAAGCACAAATAGTCTTTGGGTTCCCCCCACCCATACCTTTATCCTTGCAGAAGTACTAAGAAAATTAAGACACATGGAGCAAGAACCAATCCCTGCTCCACCACTGACTTTTTTCAGGAATTGGTATTTGCCTGTACCTCAATGTTCCACAAATTAAATGTGGATAATAACACTTTTTTGCCTCAAAGGAAACGGAAAGTTAAGTATATTGTAGAGTAAATGGTAGTAAAGTACTGCATCATGGGAAATATTTCAGGGAGCATCTCCTCTTAAGAGGAGAATCTTCACTTTGAGGGTGGCAGAGCACTGGAACAGGCTGCCGAGGGAGGTGGTGGACTCTCTGGAGACATTCAAAATCTGCCTGGGCAAGTCCCTGTGCAACCTGCTTCAAGTGGACCTGCTTTGGCAGTGGGGGTGGACTAGACAATCTCCAGAGGTCCCTTCCAACTCCATATTATTCTGTGATTCTGTATCTAGACCAGGTTGATTGTGTAGCATAAAATTGATCTGAATATGCAAAAATAGAAAACATTTATTTCAAAAGCTGAATGTCTCAACTAATAGCAAAGTAAACAAACAACCTGGTGTTGCCAACACTGGCTGTTGTGTAGAACAGATTACTCAAAGAAACTTATTTTGGCTAAAAGTCATCTACTTCCTCAGAGAGAAGTTTGGCTTCCTCTCCAAACATTACAATATTAGCTTTGGCCTGGGGGCTCTGAGTGGAAATTTTTATATATGTGGGCCCATGGAGAAACACATGCAAGAAAAAAAGGGGGGAGGTAGAAATCTTGAATGGATTTAACATCTCTTGTTCTCCATTTTGCAACTACTGAGAGGAAATAACAATTTTGAGGCACTTACTCTAATGAGGTACTCAAATCAATGATACCTATCCACACAGGAATTAGTAAATTGATAGTTCTGGTGTGATTCTGGTTTCATACCAGTAGCTTGACCTGTTCAAGAGTAGGTTGACTCTTTTTTAAAGAAAGAGTTATTGTACTTTTGTGATCTGGATTTCTTTCTTGCTATTGCCATTTGAGGAAAAACTAACAAGCCTTTTTGATCCAAAACTGGCTGTGCATCCAAATACAGTTACTACTTGTAAGTGTGGTATTTTTTTAGGAGAACCTCCAAGTAGGATTAAAGTAAATTTCACTAAGTAGCTATTCATTGCAATAGTGGAGGAATGAGAATCCATTGCTGCCTGATCTAGTATTTCAGTAAAGTGGTTTCACAGATCATTGTTACAATCAGTGCTTTAATTTAGGAATATAAAATAAGTAAGAGTGCGTGGTATATCACAGAACTAGAAAAAGGTAAAAGGATATAGGGCAACACAAGAACCCAATTTGTCAAGAAGTGAGAGACATCAAAAGAAGCCTCAGGCGTACTAGCTCTTTGTAGTTGGGGGGGAAGTTGCTGTGTGTTGAATCTTGCTTCTCCTTATGTCTGTATAAAGAAAAACGTGCTGCTGCTTGAGCCACTGAACAGTGTATTCAGAAGACTTACTGCTATCAGTTGCAAAGACCTCACTCTACTCCCTCCTGGGACAGGTGAAATTTACTTTGAATTGTAACATTTTTTGAAATTACAGGAGTAGAAGACTAATGCAGTTACAATACTCAATCAATTCTTTCCCATGTCCACAATGCTTTATAGAATTATATGCTGTATGACTGTTGGTCAAAATGGAAACGATTACTTCCAGCTGTACCTTGTACTTTAGCTGCAGGTCAGCAGGCTCAAATCATGGTAAATTTGCCACCTTGAAGTCATTTGCAAAGTTTAATATAAACCACATCAATCCATAGCATAAACAAGCTGGAAATGATAAGCAGTTTGAGATATCTCACTGAACAACAAATATTAAGAAATAAATATTTTCTTGGAATGTTAGTAGAATACATGATCTATGTTTTGAATTCTAATTTCAGCTTCTGATGAGATGAATCAAATATTCACATCCCAGCTGCTTCTGAATGTTCTAAGTGGAATTTCTTGGAGCAGTGTGAGCAGGTGGTGTTCCCACACAGCTCCAAATAAAGTTTATACGTGCTAGGGATGCTGGCTGCCTTACATACAAACATGGATTCAGATAACTACTTTTCTTTTAATGCACATATTTGATCATTTTGTCATGAAGCTGAGAGATCTTCCCAAGGATAAAGCCACAGGTACAGCAAAGTTACCCAGAGCCCTACCTTCTTCCAAGCTCAAGGCCATAGTTTTCTGTACCTGAGCCACAGAATCATAGAACTATAGAATTATTTGGGTTGGAAGGGACCTTAGAGATCATGGAGTTCCAACTCCCATGCTGTGGTCAGGGTCACCTCCCACTAGACCAGGTTGTTCAAAGCCCCGTCCAGCCTGAACTTGAACACTTTCAGGGATGGGGCATCCACAACTTCTCGGGGCAATTCAGGTGTCTCACCACCCTCACAGTAAAGAATTTCTTTTTAATATCTAATTTAAATCTACCCTCTTTCAGCTTAAAACCATTACCCCTCATCCTACTGCTAGACTCTCTGATAAAGGGTCCCTCTCTGTCTCTCCTGTTGGTCCTCTATAAGCTTCTATAAGGGCTCCCCAGAGCTTTCTCTTCTCCAGACTGAACAACCCCAACTAGCTTAGCCTGTCTGCATAGGAGAGATGCTCCATCCCTCTGATCATCTTTGTGGACCTACTCTGGATTCACTCCAACAGGGAGCTTCCTGTGCTGAGGACCTCAGAGCTGGATGCAGTGCTCCAGATGGGGTCTCCTGAGAGAGGAACAAAATCACCTTCCTTGAAGTTCCTTTTTATGCAGCTCAGGTTAGCTTGTACAAGCTGTGTACATGCTAAGGAGTGGACTGTTTCAAGCCTTTTGACAATGCTTTTTGTACTCTGGTGATAAGAGTGGGGTATACAGAGGAGGATATGAAGTTACAGAGGATGAATGAGGCTACCAGGCCTGTTGGGATACACCAGAAAAGCATGCCTTGTAAGGTTCCAGGTGGTGGAGGGGAGCAAGCTAGGTTAGTCACAGCTCAAATCTAGTTTCTGAATAAAGGCAAAATGCTGACGTGCACTAGTCTGTAGTCCAGTCCCATAGGTCCCTAGCTGGAAATAGTTCCTCTGCTCCATAATGGAGCCCATACTAAAACTAGCATGCAGCACAGAGTATAGGGATTCCAAACCTAAGAGACACAGTGAATGAAAGTGCTCACAAAGCCTTCACCTTTAGCAAGTTAACCCAATCTTTGCCCTTTGTAAGCTCCTCCTTTAGAACTCCTCTCCTGTAAAGAGAGATTCATAGCTATGCAAATACATTCTCTGGACTGTACCTGAGAGGACTCTGTCTTTTCTGGCTACAGAGGGGTTTAGAAATCTCAGCTTCACAAGGCTGGAGTAAGTTTTTGTCATTTTTCATTCCTCTGTGGTCCATTTTGACATGGATTTTCATCTAGTTTTTTAACTAGCTCAGCAGCAAAGCATGTATTTGTCATCCAGTGTTGTAGGCACTTTTGGTTTACTCAACTCTGTTATTTCAAGGCTGTTTAAGACTCTGCCAGCTGGCTACCATCCTCTGCTCATGGCATCATGCAAGGGAGTACAAAAGGACAGTAGAAAGTTAACTATTGCCCTTTATATCAAAATTACAGTATTCTTCTATGCTGAGGACGCAGAATGGAGAAATAGAAAATACTTCACTTTGGACAAAATAGCAGGTCTCAAACTGTAGGAATCTTGCTCTGGCAAAATCACTCTCCACTTTTGTATCACTGTCACTGCCATGTTGTATCACTGTCACACTATTTTATGAAAGTGATATGAAAAACTTAAGTAACGGAATCAAATGTGGCTTCTAACCCAAAATGTGAAAATTCTATCTATCTAATGTAAATTCTAACCTTGCAAGTTGCTTCATGAGCCATGTGGATGCAGTGCCATTGCCAGTGCCAATACTTGATGCTTTAACAATGATGTTGAACTGTCAGAGCCCAAAGCAGGAGTTTCTTCTCCTGAACTCTCATGTTCTGCCTTTTCAGGCAATAAATTTTGCTATGTTTTTGGCAG
Source organism: Scolopax mira (assembly GCA_004320125.1). Classification (NCBI taxonomy): domain Eukaryota; kingdom Metazoa; phylum Chordata; class Aves; order Charadriiformes; family Scolopacidae; genus Scolopax; species Scolopax mira. The sequence goes on along the minus strand of BJBW01000706.1, from coordinate 39,474 downwards.
TGCAGCTAGGAGATTCATTACCTGAAGAAATAGAGTTAAATATTTGATTAGAACAATTACAACTAAGATGTCCTGCCACAGTTAGGGTGCCTAGATTATTGTGCACTCCTTGCTCATGAACACTGAATGTATTTCAGTGAACACAAAATAAATTGTCCTGATAACAGTGAACTTAAAAGAAAATTTATGTTCACAAATTAGCTCCTACTCTATATTTCTCAGAGAGGAATAATAACACACTCTTTTCTACTTTTTTTTTTTTTTTTTACTGCCAGAGCCCCTAGAAGCCTTTGAGCTAGCTCTCACTGCATTAAACTTTCTTAGTCAGCATCTGTTGAGAGATCTCTAACATTTTAAAAATGCAACTTTTGACTATGTTTATTACTTTAAACCAATATAGGATATTTGAAAATATGATCAAGGTGAGTATTCTTAGAGGGAGAAATTATTAATAATAAATAAGAACTGTTTGAAAATAATGAACCTCTCTGAAATAGAAAATATAGGTAAAGACTAAAATATGATGGGGGAACTGTATATCCTAGAACTATGTAATTAGTGTGATTGTATGAGAACTTTAACATTCAAAATCCAAAATACAGATCCCAGTCCTCAGAGGGGACATCTGGACACCTTAATAGAAAGACAAGAGACCTCTCTACTGTTTTGCTGCTGGGATATGCTATAGATTCCTTTAAGTTTTCATAGTTCTCCTAGAAGAGCAGAGAAAAAAATACATTCTGGTTTGTTTCAAACCCAAGATAATTAGAAATAAGAGTATATAATTATATATTTTTATTCATAATTTTTCATGTGTGTATAGGTATCCATCTATTCACCCATCTCTCCTATAGAGTATCACAACCAAAACGTATTGAAAAAATATTATTCCCTTCAAAGAACTATTTTCTTAAAAGTGAAAGGTAATGGGACCTGAGCATAAACCTTTTCATTTTTTCTCCAATGAGAGGCAGCAACTTTCAGAACTGGATGATAATAGATGACAGCTTGTCTTGTTTTTATCAGAAGACTTCGAACCATGTGAGGTTAGTTTTATATCTCCTGGTCCACAGGATACAGCCAGGGTTTTAGCTACGTCACTTCACTTGATTAGTGCCATTTTAGGATAACACCAATGTGACAAAATGAGCTTCATGCACACAAAAATCTAACCTCTACATTTCCATAAGAAATTTTTTCTATAACCTAATCAAATTCTAGCAGACTAACTCCTCAGGAGTCAATAATTTCAATAAAAATACTATCTGTTGCAGCCCTTTTTATTTCCCCTGACAGGAGGGACTTGAACTTTTTTTGTTTTGTTCACTGTAAACCAATAAAATGTAATGCTAAAATATATTTATGTTTGCAGCTTCTCTGACCAGAGGAATTGAAAAACTGCTGGGATTGTCTTTATTGACTATTCATTGAATCTCAAAACCAGCTGAAGCAAATACATCAAGGCAAGCACATCAGCTCACATAAAAAACACGTGAATATGATTGCGATATAGGAGCAAATTCCTATTTAATACATCCAAGACACATGTAAATACCACAGCAGTAAAAAAATTCTTATCTGATGATTTTAGAAGAAAGATGGTAATGAAAAAAGATTGGTTTTGACCAGGGGTACAAAAAGGTAGTAGATTCATCATCCAACATGTTTTGCTGGTAACAGAGAAATTAAGCATGATCATAAAGGTCTACTCTTTTTTTTTTCCTTCTGAAACTAGAAATATTTTCTTTCACTGGTGTCTGGAAGATCCAAAACACCTCTCTGCAGTCAGTATTCAGGAGACACACAACATATGGTTACTGAAAACTGGCAACAGAACAGTTTCTCATTCTCCAGTCAGGCACTCATTGAAGATGCTCAGAGGACTATCAACACAGCAAATACTACTTCTTGCTGATGTGTTTTCTTACTGTAGTGACCTAGATAATTTTCTGATAAAAAAGGCATTTTAGACACATACTCTATTTATTCAAAATCAAGTGTTCAATATGTTTTGTTTAAATTGCTGCTTATAATACTAATTATACTGATAAACAGGTATATACTTATAGGCCTGAATCTTGCCTCTTTTTTTGGTTCAATCATTTCAGTACATTTTTACTCCTATTACACATGGTGTATTTTTGCATCTTTACCTTCACTTCAGTCTAGCAGCTGAGGTCATTCCAGAAGTTCATGTGATGCTACAATGGGGGGGGACGGGGGACGGGGGACGGTGAGGGAGGGGAGAAGAAAAAGATAGTATTTCTAGCTAAACAAATTGAATTTTCATTCTCATATGCTTTTGAACAAAATATATTTAGGGGAAAAAATTGCAAAACAAAAATCACAGGAGAGCATTTACCAGTCCCTGCTAAGGCTTTTTACTCCTTCCTGAAGTCCCTTTGTTCTGCTTATCTACATAGTTTCAAGTTATGGCCCTGTCTTATTGGACTAAGTCCACACAGTCCCTTTTTTTGTGACTCTGTTTCACTGAAGTGGCACTAGTACATCCTCAAAATGGGTTGGAGTATCAAAAATGCTTACTACAGACTTATTGCCACTGTCCTAGGCTTAAGGATGAGTACTGAACTAGACAAGATTATGATCTTATGAAAATTAGGCTACCTTTTCACTGAAATAAAGTGTGGGCAAATTACCTGAGATTCTATCATCCTGGAAGTATCAACAGCTTTTTTGGAAATGGTTTGTAACAGGGCTCTACTGGTAAAAAAATTAAGAGGAACAACGTTTCCACAGACTTGATATCTTCAAAGAAGAGGCTGTCCTCAGCCTTCTTGTAGGCAAACTGAGAATTGAACCTAGAGACTCAGGCTCATTTCCTGAGGCCATTTTATGTATGTCCTCAAGAAAGAGGCATTGGTGACCATTAATTGACAGCTGACAAGTTAATGAAGAACACACGAGGAAAGTCTCTACAGACATACCAAGGGAGGCTGTGAAATGTCCCTCCTTGAACAAACTCAGAAGTCCAAATGACAGGGTAACTGACTCTAGGTAGCCCTGCTTGAGCAGGGTGTTTCAACCAGATGATGTCCAGAGGTACCTGCCAACCTCAACCATTCCTTGATTATGTGATTCTAAAGCCCTGGAATATCTTGCATCCAAAATCAATAGTTTCTGCTGTGGAAGTGTAGGAGATAGTGCAATATAGTATAGGAGGTTCAGTAGGTTCCTGTCAATAGGCTGAGCTTTAGGCATAAAAGGAAGGGATGGAGAACTAGTTTGAATGGAGCTAATTACCAAGTCTTTATTGTGAGATAGCAATTAGGGCTGAGATATTAAGGCATAACTCTCCTAGCTCCCTCTTATTGTATAAATATCTGTGGGAGAGCTTCCAATCTGCTTGAAGGCAAAGCTGACTCAGTGGAGTTCACTTGGTAGAATACACACTCAGATGGAAATTAAAAAGGTGGAAATTAAAAACTGAAGGGCTTGGAGGGCAGGGTCCAAAGTGGCAAGAGTCACACCATTGCAAACAACTTGGAAATAAGCCAGGCTAACCAGAGCAGTGACAAATGTTCCTTAGCAGCCTCCCAAGATGATAACCAGAAGACCAACCACCTCAAGTGTATGTATACCAATACACACAGCCTAGGGAACAAACAGGAGGAACCTCAGCTCTGTGCCCAGAGTTATGATACCATAGTAATAACTGAAACATGGTGGGACAACTCACATAACTGGAGGATTGTGATGGATGGCTATACTCCATTTTTTAAAGACAGACAAAGAAGAGGATGAAGAATTGTGTTCAGTATGAAGGAGAACCTTGAATGAATGGAATTCAGCTATGGAGATTGTAGAAGCCCTATAAAATGCCTCTAGGTCAAGATCAGAGGGGTCATCTCCAAGGGGGATCTTACTTGGGGATCTCCAAGTAGGCATCTGTTACCAACCTCCAAACCAAGATGATAAGACCAATGAAACAATATTTGGGTCACTTAAGCAAGCTTTGGGTTAACAGAACCTGGATCTTATAGGTGACTTCAACTACCCAGACATTTGTTGGAAAAACAATACAGCAGCTCACATGTCATCCATCAAGTTCCTGGAATCTGTAGAGGACTGCTTCCTCATACAAATATTAGATACACCAAGAATGAGGCATTGCTGGACTTGCTGCTCACAAACCAAGAAAAACTGTTTTGTAATATCTCCGTTAGTGATGGCCTTGGCTGCAGTGAGGTTCACAATATTCTGAAGTTTGGGATCCTGCTGAGCATGCTTAAAATTAGTACTAAGACAAAGGATCAAAATTTTAGAAGAGCAAACATCAGCTTGCACAGTCCTCGGTTGGGAGGGATTCCATGGGAAGCTTTCAAGAAGGATAAAGGAGCTAGTGAGTGCTGGGAATTTTTCAAGAATTCTCTCCTGGAAGCACAAAAACAGTTCATCCCTTTTAAAGACAAGGGAAGGAGGCAGAGCAAGAGACCCCTTTGGCTTAACTTCAAGCTCCTGAGTTGGCTCAAAACTAAAAGAGAAGCATTTTTCCAGAGACAGAAAAGTGAACAAATACCTGTTGAGAACTACAGGGGTGTGCAGAAATGCAGTTAGAAAAGCAAAAGATCAGCTCAAATACAAATTGGCCACAAAAACTTCAAGAAAAAGTTCTTCAGGTACGTAAGCAACAGGCATAAACAGGAGAAAAATACTGGCCTGCTGTTAAACAGGACAGGTGAATTAGTCACCAACAGCGCTGAAAAGGCAGAGGTTCTCATCAGTTTCTTCATTTCTGTCTTTACCAGCACTGTTGGGCCCCAGGTTTTGGGAACAAAAATCCAGGTTGATGCAAACACAGGCCCACCACCAGTGAAGGAAGAGTTGCTTTGTGAACTGTTACAGGAGCTTGACCCCTACAAATCAATGGTCCCTAACACTATCGACCTAAGGCTAACAGAGCTGGCTGATGTCATTGTGAGGAGGTGTCCCAGAAGACTGGAAGAAGGCTAATGTCACCATCATCTAGAAGAAGGGTTTAAAGGAGGGTCCAGGAAATTATAGGCCTGTCAGTCTTACTTCAGTCCCTGCGAAAGTTATGGAATGAATCCTCACAGTGTCTATCACAAGTCAAATGAAGCACATGATTGTGAAACTCCAGCATAGATTCATCAAAGGCAAATCATGCTTGACAAATTTGATTGCTTTCTCCAACAAAGTAACCCTCTTTGTTGATGTGGGGCGAGTGGTGGACAGTGTTTACCTGGACTTCTCTAAAGCTTTCGATACGGTTCCCTAGAGAAATTGATGTATTGCGGTCTAGACAAGTGGTCTATGCAGTGGGTCAGGACAGGCTGACAGGCCACACCCCGAAGTTGGTGGTAAATAGGTCTTTTTCAAACTGGCACCCTGTCACAAGTTGGGTCCCCCAGAGATTGGTATTGGGCCCAACAGTGTTTAATATCTTCATAAGTGAATTGGATGATGGGATCAAGTGTACCCTGATGAAGCTTGCTGATTATATCAAACTGAGTGGAGAAGTGGACGGGAGAGCTACCTGTCAGGAAGAGTAGGCTAACAAGAACCTTATGAGGTTCAACAAAGATAAGTTAAAGTCTTGCACTTGGGAAAACATAATCCAGGAGTGCAGCACAGGCTGGGATCTACCCAGCTCAGGAGCAGCTCTGTGGAAAGGGACCCGGGGGTCTTGGTGCTCAATGAGTGAACAGTGTACTCTTGCAGCAAAGAAAGCCAGCAGGACGCTGGATTGCATCGACAAGGGTATCACCAGCAGAGATAAAGAAGTCATTATCCCGCTCTATTCAGCATTTATCAGGCCACACCTGGAATACAGTGTTCAGTTTTGGTCCTTGCTACACAAAAAAGGTGTGGACAGGAGAGGGTCCAGAGGACAGCCACAAAGATGATTAAAGGATTGGGAAGCCTGACATATAAGGAAAGGCTCAGAGAACTGGGTTTGTTCATCCTTGAGAAAAGAAGGCTTAGGGTAGACTTTATCTTTACATTCCAGTAATTATAGGGTGGCTACAAAGAAGATGGAGACTCCTTTTTTACAAGAAGTCACATGGAAAAGACGAGAGGTACAAGTCACTCTTGGGGACTCTCCTATTGGACACAGGAGGAACATTTTTCACAATGAAAACAATGAGCCATTGGAATAATCTCCCCAGGGGAGTTGTGGATTCCCAGTATTAGACATTTTTAAGATTCAGCTGGACATGATTTTGGGCCATCTTTTCTAGATTGTGCTTTTGCCAAGAAAGGTTGGATCAGATGATTCTTAAGGTTCCTTCCAACCTAGTATTCTGTGATTCTATGATTCTATTAAATGTTCATGTGGGATGATGCAAAGTAGAGAAGCAGGAAATTCTTCAAACACCTCTCAACCAAAAAACACCTGACTGCAACAGCGCAAACGGATTTAGCACTTCCTAACATATCGAGCATGAAACAAATCTAATGAGTTAGTAAGCATGACATCTGGAATGATCATTTATTTTAAGTAAGAATGACTAGTGCTGTAGATATACCTTCTATCAATCTTTCCCCCATTAAACCAGAGGAATATTATTCCCATTAAATCTTTGGCACATGTCTTTTCCTTTGAGTTTCTAAAATGCACCATATTGCAAAGTCTCAGCAACAGAACACTGAGCTTTATGGACTCTACAGAAGACTCTTCCTGTAGTGATTTTCCTTCCCTCTTGTCTGTTCTGGAAAAAAGTAACATCTTTCCTGTCATGAGTTTATGTAGTTCTGTGGATAAACTTATACCTACTATGTTGTAGAAGGACAGCAATAGCAGCCCATGTTCATAAGCATTCCTCTGTGAACTTATAGAGCAGAAAAAAAAAACATAAATGAAAGAAAAACAGGCAAAAAAGATAAGACTGCAGAAGACTAGCAGATCTCTCATAGGTGCTCATTAGATTATTTTGGAAAACATGGCAAAGAGGGCAAGACAAACTATCAGATGATAATATTAAAGTAACAGAAAACAGGAAATATTCAGTTCAGGGATTTCAGTGACATCTGCTCTGAGCCTAGTGATATTCAGTATTTCTATTGATATCTGTAATTATTGCTTGTAAAATTAGCAGAAGACACAAAAATTGTATGTTACATAGAAGTATATGATAATGTAAGTGGTCACCTACATTAGCATGCCAGGCAAAGGGTCAATTTGAATGACACCACACCATAATTTAACACAGTCTGGCACAAGTCCCATCTTCCAGAAACAAGGTGCCTACTCTACACTTGGAGCAAGGTCTTCCAGATTTGTCATCTAGTGAGGAGGGTTTGGTCCCAGCTCTTTCACTTCCATTTCAAAAAAGGCTGTTGTCAAAGTGACAAGGACTGAAAAAAAGAAATTATCGGAGGCCTGGAAAACCTACCTTACAGTAAATGGGTAAATCTGTTTCTCTTACATAAAAAGGTTAAGAAATGACATGACAACAGTCTAAAATTACCTGCATTATTTCTTGTAATGGGGTCTTTAATCTAGTAGATAAAGGCATAATATTGAGGAGCTGAAGTTACACAAACACAAAATGAAAATAATCACTGATTTTTAAGAGTAAATGAAATTAACTATTGAAAGGGACATGGTAGTTACTCTGTTAACTCTTGAAATCAAAATAGATACTATGATTTGTATCTTAAATCAGGACACATATCTTGAGTCATAGTGTAAAGAAATAGTAAAATAATTTAAATTAGATATATATTTAGGTAAAGACATTGGATATTTTAAAAGAGATGTTAACATTGAGAAAGTAGTCATGGTCTATATGCAAAAATTACTGGGAAGTGTCACTTTTTAATTTGAGTGATACAAAAGATATACGTTAATAACAGTACAAGTACTATTAGATCTGACTGGAGTTAATTTTTATTTCAATTTTGAGTTGAAAACAGAGACTGCCCTTCTACCTTAAAGACAGAGTTATCTCAAACATAAGGGGCTATGTGTTAATCAAGAATCATGTGCTTTGGTATGATTTAGCGCTATTGATCATTACATGGATGTAGGACGGTGTTTCAGTGGTTCCAGATTTTTTTCTCTCTTAGCAGTTACCCCATATCTATAACCAAGTAGCTGGGAAGAAATTAAAATAGTTTTGCTCAATACATTTGTATCCAAATTTGATGATCTCCGGGTCTGACTTCTGCAGATTCCCAAGATCCCCCAGGACTAAGTCTACAGAGCAGTTTTGTTCCCTTGGTGCCCTTAAATGCTCCTTCTCCTTCCACACTTGGACATGAGATGCAACCTAGTCAGAACTCAACAGCTGAGCTTCCACACTGCAGCTCTTGTTGATTTCACCTGTCAGCTTGTCTCCTCACAGCCTTCTTCAACATAGGCATTACTCAATTTTCAGTAGCCCAAGCTGCAATCTGAACTCCACCAAATACTCTGTAAACCAAACTGATCTGATCAAGTATACTTGGATACTTGGTAAGTGTAAAGTAAACTGTCTGTTAAATTGGTGGTAGAGTAGACAAAAATATAGACTACAAAAATGGGACAAATCAATTCTTTGGAGTTGTGCTACTGGCTCTTAAAGATTTGCTATATATAAAAGAATGTTTTCCTTTTCTGAATGTTAGGGTAAAATTTCAGACAACCCAAATTCCATAAAAACCACTGTTTCATTCTACCCATTTGGAGTGCTGAAACAGTGAATAGATCTGACTGCTTATTTAGAAGTACTACAGGCGTTGTATTGGAACAACTGATATAAAAAGACGCTATCCCACGCTCCCACTTTTCCCGCTATTTGCCAATTCGTAATTACAGTATGTAAATACACAGCAGAATGGGTCTTTGGTTAATCAAATTGATTTAATTGCTGAATCCCCACAGATGAATGTGAACAGAGTCTTCTCTTTTCTCATTTTTTGTTGGCAAAACATAGCCACACAAATGATAAAAATTCCACCAGAAACAGTGTTCTCTTACTGGAACACTGCTAGAACACCTGTAGTCAGATTCAAAGGAGGACTTTAACAAGGTAATTCCTCATAATTTTAAAGCTGTAAATTATGGCATACCCTAGAGATACTGAATTAATTAGGACTTTGTAGATTATCAATGTGTATATGTCTATTTTTTATGGAAATCTGTCATTGTTTTTCATTTTCTGAATTATGTTATTAAAAAGGCAGGTATAGTAACACAAAAGATGTTGCAAATGGTTCATCAGATATGCTCATTAGTTAATTGTCTGAATATAAAGCTCTTATAACAGTTAAGAATGTTATTGTTAGTATCACATTTAGCACTAGTCATTGGAAACATAGCACTATCCTGACTGTTTCTGGCAGGTAACTGAATCATATAATCTAAAGAAAACAAGCCTGAAGATGTCCTTGACAAAACAGTGGTTCATTAAAATCTGATGGCTTCCTGAGCTAATACAAATGCATATAACTTCAGAGTTTTGGACCTGCACTGGATACATTCATGCCATAGGACCCAGGAGCTTGTCAATTCCTTAGTCCAGGTCAAAACCTTTCAAGGTTGCAATCTCTGTATCAAAGTAGGACATATTCCTGTGCAAGGCCTGGTGAACACTGCTTTCTGTGTGAAGAACATGTGAGTGTGCACACTTGCAGGGGTGCTGGCCTGAAGGATTTGAGTATCAGAATCCCAGAGCATGCCCTGCTGTGCATCAGAAGTGAAGCCTCAGATCTGACATTCGTGGTAAGATAAACTGAAGCCATTTGTTAGAGATGCTCTGTCAGCAGGTTCCCAGATGATGTACACAAATATCTATTGTCCCCAGCAAAGGTATTGGGGCTTCAATCCCCAGAGTCAAACAAGAGAGCTGATCCCAGTCCTTCTGTATCCTGGATGAGTGTTGTGACCATTCTTGAGCATTATGAAGATGGGAACAGTAACAGTAGTAGTAGCAGCAGCAGCAGCAGTAGCAGTAGTAATAGTAGTAGTAATTGCTGTCACTGCATATCGGGCTCCACTCCAGAGGCATCCTGAGGGAGCCTGTGAAAGTTAGTTCATCAGAGGAGGCTAAAGGAATATCTCATCTTGATCATGTTTTGGCACAGAGAGTTTTTAGCTTTTTCTGCCTTGCTAATTTACTAAACTGATACTAAGAACCTTAAAAAGAAAAAAAGAAATTGTTTGGGAAATAATAAGGCTGAGGAGTCTGATCTCATCAACCTTAAAGGTCTGGTTTGGTTTCACATTCACAGACCTGTATTTAAATGTCTAGAAGTATCTGTCTGCATGTGAGGTTGGAGACAACTCCCACTGCAGTCATTCAGGATCTAGTCAACATGGTCAGATGAGTATAGGGAGTTCTTTGGTTAATCAAATGAGATGTTTCCTTTACACTGAGTGAACTGAACTCTGCTGAATACCAGCTCAATTTATTTCCCTAGACATAAAGATTTGAGATGCGCTGATAGCCTGCCTGGACAATTGCTATTAGTCCAGTAGACCACAAGTCCTGTGTCATATCTAACAATCAGATATGTTAGGTGCTCTAGGAAACCTAAACATCATCTATGGTTGAACATTTCAGCTGAATCTTGGGCTTCTACTGTAAAAGAGGCTTAGACATTAGCATACTCATAGACACTTGCATTTAGATAAATTAACCTGGTTTCCTGAGGGTGAAGGTGAATCCTATCTGTGAAACTCAGGGTTTAGTTACCAGCTAAGACAGTGGTCGGAATCACTTTTCAAGTTAGACACTGGTAAGTCCTATTCTGAGGCACCTATTGCCTTTATTCAGCTCTGTCTGTAAATGCTTGGAGCGAACTCAATCAATTCTAGACTAGCTGAGCCTAGAAACAGATTTCTAAAGGTCATTCATATTTCACAAGTAATGCCACTGCTAACTTTTGATTTCAGCAGTTCATGAGAATACTGATTTAAATGCTTACTATACGTTTCTTTAAGACTCAGGATAAAACTGCTGCCAGATTTCAATTCTAAGCAAAATAAAATTCTTTACATTGCTTTTGTATTTGCTTTGTGTGATAACTACCTTTTCAGCGTATTCCTAAACTCAATTAGAAATTCTTACTTGGCAACTATGTGCTGCAGTATTTTGCTGAGACTAATGAACAAAGTTTCATAAAATCAGCTTGTGACCATGTGATGACTATTAAAACTTATAAAACCGTTAACAGTTATCCTAAGGAAAACAGCATACTATGGCAGTGTTATAGGGTGCATCATGAACCAAAGTACTTCTAGCTCATCAGAGCTTTGCCTGTTCACGCTGGAGCACAGACCTGGTTTTAAGCAAACAGATGGAATTACAAACCTCCGATACTCCTATTCCACTTTGTGCAACAAACATGTTTAGAAAAGAGGAATTACATTGACCTTGAAAAACTATTGCACTGTACCCTGCACTAGAATTTCTTCCTTTCACAACTCCCTTTTCTATAATTTTCTATTAGTACTTTTTTATAAAAGCAAGTTTCTCATATTTCATGGTTTTTTAACTAATCAAATTACTATCATAGATGATTAAGACAGTTTATTTCTGGTAAGTCATCAATTTTTTAGAAGGCTTTCATACCTTTCTTCCCTTCCATTTTATTAGTAACACTGTATACTATTATTTGCTGTCGGTCTGGATGCTAATGCTTTTCTTCAGTGTTTTCTGCCCTTACTGTTGGTGTCTCTTCCGCTAACAACCAGAGCTGGCCCTTCATAATTATCCTCCTCCTTCATTTTTTGGCTAGCAAACTGAGAGTGTTGTAGCCAAGCTGGTAATTATTTCACAGTGGGATCTCCCGGTGCTGTTCAGGAATGCTGAGAGGCACTTTAGAGAACACTAGAAGTGCCTGGAACATTTGACTTATACCTGCTTTACTTTTTCAGCAGTGAGAGGCTTTCCTAACACTCAAATCTTTCTGTAATTCTGGTTTTCCTACTAATCTCCAATAGTGGGTTTTTATGCCTTATTCCCTTCATATCTGTCTTCACAGCATGTCTGTTTAGTGTATAGTAGCAGACAGAAGGACTAGGATCCTCCCTTGTTAAGGTATCTACATGTGGACATCTTCATGTGAGCTATTCACACTAGGGTCTTCTTAGAGAAAACAGATGTCTATTTTAGCTTGTGCTTCAAGCACAAGGTCAGATGAATTGCACCTTAAAACTACACTTTAGTCTCCACTGGCTACAAAAGAACTTATTTTAACTAACAGAAACATATATATATATTTTACATTTCAGTTTACATCTCTACTGGAATACGACCCTAAAATGAACATAAACAATCTAGGATGAATCACCTGATTTTGCCTGCAGGTAGATATACAACAAAACTTACAAATGAATGCAGTGATTTTACTGTATGTTCCCTTATACTGCTTTGCTTTTTCCATCCTGCCACAGAGCACCTATAACTTAACTGTTACTTAGTGTTTTTCTGCTTTTGAGCTTTCATTGTCCACTGAATACTGCAACGCTGAACGTATTGGAGTTAACCTAACAGCAATTCAATGAAGTAATCCAATAGCATATTCTAGGTGCCTACAGAAACAGAAACATCCTGGCCATAAAAAATAATGCCCTTGAAAAGCTATTTGGAGAAACATTTACTTCTCTTTAGTCTTTCAGAATGAAGATGTGTTGTATGAGGTATTTTATACATGCAAATGCTTCATTTTCTTTCTTTAAGTCTTTATAGTACTATTTGTTTTCAAATGAGTTTTGTGGTTGCTTCATACATGGAATGCAAAAGACAGGGTATATTTCAGCATTCTGTGGCTTGCCATATCTTTTTCTTTAATAAATCCTCATTGAAGATGTGAACAAGTTTAATTTCACAATATAAATATTTGCTTTTTCAATTTGTATGTTTGTATGTGTGTGCCAAAACCAGGTTTTCTAAAAAGCAATAACCTAAGAAACCACAAATTTGGCACAGCATGAAGCTGGGCCAAATAATACTCCCATGGAAAAACTGCACATGATACAGACCATTTATATTTATGAATCCTGAGCTTTAAGAAATACCTATGTTTTTATTTAACTTTGTTTAGAAGCCATATTCAGTGATTTCTAACTTCTCGGTAACCTAATATAGATCATAAATGTCCCTCCTGCTGTTTGGCCACCCAGACCAGACCTTTGGGTAAATAAAGAATCTCAAACATAACTTAAGTATTGGTATATTCCAAACTTCAGTAAAAGTTTGAAAACATAAATACTGAAGAGAGTTTCAGTTACATGGAGGATAATAATTCCTAGGTTTTAAAGTGTTTTCTCTACTTGGTCTACTTTCTCATTCATGACCATGGCATACCAACTTGAAAGTGGAAAAGCTAGTGGAACCCATTGCCATCCACCTTTTGAACACAGCTCTACCACCTTTCAAGCTGGGTTACAGCCACTGTAGCCAGCGATAAAAAGCGAGAAGAGTGTTGGTCAGATGTGTTCCACGGGAACAGCTGGAAGAGACTGGCTGCAGCTGGTTATCTTCTATGCCTCAACTTCATCTCAGGTAAATCAGAGGTGACTCTGCATAGTACTTTTCTGATGCAGTGGCAGGAAGCCATAGGGGTTTTGTAATTGTTTTTCCTTGCCCATTGGGCTAACTGGACCCCAAATAGAGCACCAAATGGGAGGATTCTGTTAGTACCCACTAATCCAGCAGGGAATCAGAGACTTCTGATTCAAGAGTCTTACTTGGGTGATGAATTTTATTGTTACAGAAGAAGTTATGATGACACATAAAAAAGAGTTAGCTTATTTTTATAGAGTTTCTTTCTGTTGTGACTGAACTGATTTGATATGATATTAACTGGATTTATGCCACAGTTACTTGACAGAACAAAAATTCTTTGGCATAAAGGCCTTCCAACATAGTAGAAAAAATGGATTAGAAAATACAAATCTACCTTCTAGAAGGGTCAATGCTATGAAAAAAAAAATCTTTAATCCTGCTTGCTTGTTTTATGTTCTGGAAACCATTCAAGTTTAGATTGTACTAGGATACACACCTCAGTCACAGGAATAAGTAGGCAGAGTAACATTGCCTTTGCTGGGATTTGTACAGCTGCAGCTCCCATTCATCTAGTGTCTGAAGTAATGTCCTTTATAACTAACTCAGCGTGTACACTACCCTGACATATTATCTATCTCTGCTGTCTCTGTGAGAGCAACAAAGATATATGCTAGAAGGAACACAGCTGACATCATAACTGTGTTCCAGTTACTTTCAGCCATTACAATGGAACAGCTAAACAAAAGCAGAGGTTCAACCATCTCCCAGTGCTATGCATCCAAAGTTCCTCAGGGGATAAACTTGGAGTTTATTCTGTTGTTTGACTCTCCATTCATCTAGATCTAGGCAGGCCTGACCCCTTAATCTTCAGAGCTCACTGTCATAAATCTTCTATCAATCACAGAACTTTTTTGGAAAAAGACCTCACAGCCTTTTCCCCCAAATTCCAGGCAATGCTGGTGTCCAAATAAAACCTAAGAAATAGAAATTATTTTGCCAGTTGGCCAATAAAAACTCCTTGAAGTTTTAAGGGAATATATCAGGGAGATTTCACATTTGCATTCTCTCAGTTATGTTTCTTTACCCTTGCTCCTCTCAATTTGTTATGTTTGGCTACATTACTGGGTCTGCTGTACTTCAGTTCTTTTGGACTCCAGGAGATCTATAATTATTATTTAAGAACCAGAGTTTTGTCAAAGCAGTACAGCCCAATTAATCTTGTTTCTTGTAATAAATCTAATAAAAAGTGAGGTTTGGAAAATGTATTCATGTTGTGAATGGTAGAAACAAACCACTGAGGCAGACTTAAATATCCGTGGACTGGTTAAAGCTTTTTAATGACCTAATTTGCCCAAGAGCAAACAGTCACCACCATTTTTGATATTATTATTTCCTGATTTACTAGCCACAGAAAAGGAACGTTCCAAGAACAACATGACTTCTGGGGACACCGATGATTAGATGACTGACTCTAATCATCATCAGACCGGGTGATTATTCTCAGGACTTATACCACAGCTATTAATGTGTTGTTTTTATTAAACAAAAGATTGCCAAGAGCAAGTTAATAGTTAGGTTTAGGGTTCGTAAAAACTCTATTCTTAAAAACTTTTTCATTATCAGAAAACCAGTTAGCAAGTTGCTTGTGTTAACTCTACATGTATATCCAGATCTTCCCATGACTTGTTCATGCACAGTCCTCCCCAGAGCTCAGGGTACTCCTTGCCAGAGCAACATTTACTAATCAGAGTAAGGCACCACAGGCCAGGAGTCAGGCATATACTTCTGAGTTCCTGCCATGGATAACAGTGTCAGACATATTGTACATGTATTTTACTGAATGGAATTCCATTAAAACACATACAGCAGGGTCTGGTTCCTCTTGATAAAATTATAGGCAAACAATTAACTTTGCTGGTGCTTTGTCCAAATAAAAAGCACACAACTGGTATTTGAACTATCCATTCAACAGAAACAAATAGCCCTCCCTCCTCTTTACCAGACAGAAATCTGCCTAGCAGAAATGCATTGCTATAAGAGGTAAGGAAAGAGTCTTGGCAAGTATAAATATCCTTCAACAGGAAGTCCTTTAGCCTCTTTGAAGAGAAATTTCAGCACTGACAAAACCAAGACCACAAGAGCCTCCACAAAGATTCTTGAAATTAATCCTTCCTGATTTAAAGTGGAAGACAGCAAAATTTTTATTGAATCGTCCTACTGCTCTCAAATTATAATGTGCTCTACTAGATTGCAGGTCAGTCACACCAATCTGGAGGATATTATTTTTTTTCCTTTTTCCCCCCACTTATTCTTTTCATTCCGACAGCACTATTGATGAAGACCTCAGGAAAAAAATACCAGTGCCCAAGACACTTTGATGGCCTTTCCACTGTGTAATTATACTTACTCTTGATAACACTAAAGACATGCCTTATTGGTAGTGGCACAGGCTGCTTTCCTTTTCACAGAGAGATGGATTGTTTCTGCAGGCCTTGATGGCCTTCAAATTATCTGAGCACAGAAAAGAGAGCAGAGTGAATTTTATTTTAACTCATTTTATTTCTAAATTTATTTCCCAGTAGCTAGAAGGTGATGACTGCCCCAGCAGTCAAGTCAATTGTTATCTGTGGGACTTGATTATGTTTAGACCCAGTCTCTCATTTTGAGCAAGACACAGTTAATGAGGAGAGAAATGAAAAGTGCATTGAGTCACAGTGTGTTTGTGGTAATTTGTGACACATTCACTCTACTCAGTTCTTTGTTTATTCCTTCCCCCCTCCATGCAGGTCCTGTAGAAAAAGGAACAGATAAGCGAATTCAGTGGTAGACAGTTAAGGGTGTTGAAAGTAATGAATCTATATCTCTCTATCTCTTTCCCCATTGTTGGCAGTAATTGGAGCAGTGTTCATCTATACAGTAAAATGCCAGTGAAGCCCATCTTAACGAAACATCTTTTTTTCCATTATTTTGCAACACATTTTTCATTGACACTGTTAGTTTTTATTTTCACTATGTGCCTTTTTTTTTTTTTGCAAGCTCTTTGCCACTCTTCTAAATAATAGTCCATTAAACAGTTCACAGTGTGTGTTCTGTAGAAATGTAAAAAAGTGATTGGATGATACTAATTAAGGAGAGATTTTGTTTCCACTTACTGCAGATCAATGGTGGGTTACATTAAAGCTACATTTTTGTGATGAGTTTAAACACAAAAGAACAGCTGTGCTAAATACATATTTCAAGGCTTACAGGTAGGTCAAATAAATCTTTCTTTCTTTACCTGTCTATTTTAAAACTATAGCAAACTCTACGTGAAGAATAGTAGTAAAATAAAAAGGCAAATTTCTCACTGCAGATTTTTTTTCATTTGTGGTAGCAGAAACTGTTAAATCAGGAATGCCAATTGCAATGCATTGAGATCCTGTTGGCTTTTAATTTACTCTATAGCCTACTATGCATTAATTTTAATGAGACTTTTTTCTTCTGTTTTCTACAGTTGCCACTCCGAGGTATCCCCTCACTGATTTATGGCAGTGTTAGATTACAGGGAAAAACTGTCTTAGTGAGAAAGCTCTTCCTGTATTTGAACCCACATTTCTTCCTTTAATCCTAAATTATTCTGAGCACAAAATTTAACCAAAATCTCCATACGGAGATATGTTCATATGCAAAGAAGACTGGCAGCTCATTCCAGTCAGATCAATTAAAATAAAAATTCACTATTCGTTGGCATTCCTTGATCAGCACAAACAACGTTCAGAAGAAATTCACCTGGTTGCCTCCAAGTAACATAATGAATCCTGAACATATATGACAAGGAACTAAAAGAGAAAATGCTTTTCAGGCACTTGCTTTAAATATTAAAAGCACAAAACTGTTTTTAAATCAGTTCACTCTGACTATTTTTAAAAAGTATTTTATTTAACATAGGGTCCTATATAAGGGAGCTATAGGGACCCTTCTTTTATCTAGGTCATTTCAATATCAAAAGCAGATAAGAATTGCTGTTCACAGTTTCCTTGCATTACAACAGTCTAGATCCTTATTCTAAACTACTATTAGCACAACAGAATAACAAGAGATAGGCTTTGTATATCATGGATTAAGAAAGCTGCCTGATGTCTTTGATTTTGCAGAAATCAAGGTCATACGTACATAGATTTAGTAGTATCCAACAAAAAGTTTGTATGGGAACTGATAAAAAGGTTTAATTTGGGGCCATCTTTACTATTTTAGTTTAAACTATGAATTCAATACTACATGCCTTGTATCACATGCTTGAACCAAGAATTAGTTTATAATTCCTAAGATATTAATTCATATAATAATTTATAGATATATAGATAGTTCATAGAATCATAGAACAGTTCGTGTTGGAAGGGACGTTTAAGGATCATCTAGTCTAATCTCCCCTGAAATGAGCAGGAACATCTTCAACTAGACCAGGTTGCTCAGAGCCCTGTTCAGCTCAGCCTTGAATATTTCCAGAGATGGGGCATCTACCACCTCTCTGGGCAACCTGTTCTAGTGTTTCACCACCCACACTGTGAAAAATGTCTTCCTTATATCTAGTCTAAATCTTCCCTTTTTTTAGTTTATAGCCATTACCTCTTGACCTATCGCAACAGGCCCTGCCAAAGACTTTTGTTCCATGTTGAATTTTGGGTGATCGCAAACTCTGCAGGAATTGGGTATGCTGAAAACATACCCACCAAACTCTGGATTTAAACACTTTTCAAAGAGGTGTATTTGCGATGACTTAAAAAAATTCTTATTTGTGTGTACTCTTCTTGGCACTAGTACCTTCTGCACAAAGATAAGAGCATCCATAGCTAGTGTGAAGTGGCTGCTGCAAGGCCGAGGACTATTTACATATAAACACATGGACAATAGCACCTGAGCTACATGCCTTACTCCACACTGGTTTTTCCACTGGTAATGAAATATAATGCTTTCCTTAACATCATTATTGAAATGCCTTTTTTCTTTACACATCTTGAAATACAAACAATGCCATATTGCTGAACATTTTTGGTCCAGAAGGATGGTCTGTTTAGCAGTAGCCTGTGCATCAACTGATTGATAGATTCATAGTTTCCCATGCAAGAAAAGACTATTTAGTCAAAAGTCCAAATGTCCAAATACGTACAGGGTGGGTTACAAAATTTTAAAGCTATACTGAGCCCAGGCAATGTTCAGAAAAGGCCTATTTTCAAGAGTGACATCCACTCTCAAACTGAAAACAAAGAGGATTGGAAAGCATTATGCTAGTTACGGGACACACTTCCAGTGAATAAAATGGCCTTTAAAACCTGCACAACTGTGCACCCCACACTGTTTTTACTGCTGTTATGAACTGGATAGATCAGGGTGAGTAGCACCATTTTTAGTTCAGTTTTGATCAGTGTCTCTGTAGTTGTAGAACTCACACATGCAGAAACCCTTTATTCAAGCATGGGTTATCACCGGTATTCTCACAGCAATTTATACAAGGAAACTTTTCCTGGTATAATTCATTAAAAATTAATCAACCCATTTCTGTGCAAATCTCTGTGACACACGTTCTTTGATGCAGTGAGTGCTGAATAGTCTTTTCTTTATTATGAAATGACACAAGTGGAACTTTCTAATTGGCTGTCAGTGATGTCATACCTAAGTAAATGCACAAGTCGGCCTATTTCCCTTATTATGAACATACTCCATGACAGACTGTGAGTTTCTGGAGAGCTCCTGCCCCTCTTTGGTGGTTGACATCACTTTGCTGGAAGGATTACAGTTATGCTTCTGTAATAGGATAGAAACTTGCCAGTGTTTTTTCCTGTCTTTGTTTGCATGTGGTGGATATTTTTCCTTCTTTTACTTGAATTTCTATCTTTTCCCACAGGAGCTATGTGGAACTTAGTGAGTGAAATTAGAAATAACTTTCTCAGGCATCCTTTCATGGCTCTCTTTTTGGGTGGTTTCATGGGTTGTGTCAAAACCAACAATAAATGTGGTCACATTCATATCTAACTCATAGTTAGCAGACTTCATATAATATGCAGAAGTTTCAGCACTGCAACCACTAAAGGGATGTAGCCAAGAGACATATGGAAACAGTGAGATTTTGTTCTTGTGGTTTTCAATGTATTTATGTATTTGGTTAACAGCTCCTTGTTAATGCAGAAAGATTGCCACATCTCTAGCCTTGCCAGGAGGGTCCACTTTCACTGCAGGAGAATGTGCTCTCCATAGAACGTGCTTTGGCAGGAACAGTGCTGCTTACATTTGTTTTTCTCTGTTATCCATGATATGCGCTTACAGAGCTCAGATAAAGGGCAAACGTTTTGCTTCTAGGAGCCACCTTCCAAAATCATGTGGCAAAGTGCCACATCCTCTAGACATACTCTTGAGTCATCTCTCCAAACCAGGATTACAAATCCATGATTTCTTTACTACCTCATTTCCCAGATACTGTCTTTCTGCTTCATAAGCAGCTCCTCTCCCACATACAACTTTCAGCTTACACCCAGCTTCAGCATCCCTAGACCTCTGCAGTCTGACAGCACAGCCAAACATGCCACAGCCTCTTCTCCACTCTCTGATTTCACATGAGTTCTCATCAAATCTTGCCCAACCAGGCTTCCCAGGGAAGAGAGGCATTGGAGATCAGTGCTGTTGCTGGGGTGAGTACAGGTGTAGGTGTCCTCCAGGGTGGTCTGCTGAAGGCTATAATCTAAACCTCACTCTATACCTGGACCCTCCCATTTCACATGCCCCTTATGTTACCTAGTGGTGTGTTTAAGATAAAAGAAGTAACAAAAGATTAATACACTTGGAGATACCAGCTCTTTAGGTGATATGCTTACAGGATGCTCTCCCAAATGCCCATGGTTACTACCAACCACATGGCCAATGATGGTTCAGCTTTAGTAATTCTTACTCCCAGGGTCTAGAAGGAAGTTGCAGAATGTAAAGTGCAGCAATCCCAGCTGATGGAACTACCATGGTGCTCCTGCAAGTAAGGCTGGAGTTTAGAAATCAGAGTTTGTCACTGTTTAATCAAATTATTACAAACATTGACTATAAAACATAGCTTGAGCAAGAGGTGTGACTTGTACTGGTATCAGGTTGTCCCATCTTCCACTGTTTGAATATTCCTTCTTTTGCTTTGTCTTGTTTTAAGAAAAATAAAAGAGGGATTTCTTTATCTTTTTATTCCCCTTTTCTTCTCTGTTCTTTTTTTTTCCTGACAGACAATGGCTTAATTTAAAGAATAAAGACACCATATGATTATATCCTTTTCTAATCCAATTACAGATCTTTGATATGGCCCCTTATCTTTTCCGTTCATGCAGTGATATAGAGATCACATGGTTCTTTAAACTTGAAAATATCTTTACTTTTCAGTTCATGCCTTTACCGTTTTCTTTGCATCTCACTAAAACACAAATGTGTAATATTAATTATTTGATTCCTATCTTATGAAAGAAAGATTAACAGAGACATTAATGAAGACAGTAATGTAATCACCAGTTAACTTTCCTAGAATAATTTGATTGGGATCTCATTTTAGAGTATAGGCTGAAATCTTGGCTCCACTAAAATCACAGTATTCCCATAATATTTAGTAGGACCAGAATCTCATTCTCTACTTTCCAATGACTAGCACATTTCCAGTATTTGGCTCTATGGTAATTTCACACCAGTGGGACTGCTTTGTTGCTTTAATGTATGTTAAACTTGAGAGGAATATTCTCCCAGCTGATCTGCCTGTTAATAAGGAGTTAGAAAGAGGAAAAGACTTTTCTGCAACCTAGAACTGAGGCAAGGATCAACTGCTGCTCAAGGCAGCAACTGCTGAAACAATGTTTGGAAGCAGCCGTACCCGCCTTTATGGCTGTTAAAATGCTCTCCCATAACTCCTTGAAACCTGACCATGAGCAGATAAAATTTCAGTCAGCACAGAATCAGCAGTACACCCTTTCTTGGGTGTACTTCCTTTCTCAGTCAATCAGTGATCAGTTAATTATTATACACAGTGGCAACTTTCATGTGTTTTAGCTGTAGTAGGATCAGATAAAATTTTGTCGTAGACTTGTGTGTGCATGTGTACACGAGTGTAAAATAACAGAAGTTTAGAACAATATGGAATAAAACCAAGAACAGTAAAGTTTATTTGTTATGAAGGCAATACAAAGATGAGAATGCTATGTTGTTACACATTGGAAATGCACAAAATACAGTAATTGCCTCATAAAGAAGGTTTTGAGTTTCTTCTATGCTCCCCATTACATTCTCAGGCAAGGTTGCTGTATGCTATCTCTGCAAGCTTGGGAACAGCCAGTGAAAGCCCCACTGATGGCTACTGCACAGGCACATGATTGCAATGGGAACACAATTAAGCATTAATAAAATAGAATAAAAATATTTGGAAACTTTTTAAGCATCCTGATATGTTGTTGCAGAATGAAACTTGTTATGTGTTGGGGATTTCACTGAATATCCTCCAGCTGTTCATGTTTTAAACAGTCTTTTAAACCTCTGGTTTGTACCCATGCTGCATGCCACTATTAAGACAGATCTACAAAAAAAGGATTTTAGTGAAATTTATAAACCTCTGTTGCAGATGGACTCCCCTGTCTCAAAGGTGCTCCTGAGTATAAAATAATTTATGACACCAGACTTGCTTCCTTTTTACTTAGCATGAACCCTTCACTGTAGGCCCCATGAGATAACATGGTCATGGGCTCCTCTCTTGCACTGTCACAGCCTTCTCCCAGAGCAGAAGGATCTGGATGAAAAGCCTGGCAGAGTTTGGTAACAGGGAGATGCAGGGTGCCCTATATGGGAAAAAGCCAGGAACTGTCCTGTGACGATCACAGCCAGGTCCAATTAGCTCTGAAACTGGCATGAGTAGGCCACTGTGTGACCAATCTGCAGCCTTTCAGGGGAGTGCTCCAAAGCCGAGATCTGATATATTTATGAAAAAGTTGCAGGCATGAGAGGCAGGAAAGACATGGGGAGATGCCCCTGGGGACATGTGACTGGAGGACTGGAGACACGCAGAG
This sequence comes from Scolopax mira, assembly GCA_004320125.1. Classification (NCBI taxonomy): domain Eukaryota; kingdom Metazoa; phylum Chordata; class Aves; order Charadriiformes; family Scolopacidae; genus Scolopax; species Scolopax mira. The sequence continues at coordinate 16,949 of BJBW01000706.1, read as the reverse complement.
AGAGAGGCTGCTGAGGAGATACTGCTGAGGACATGGCTGGAGATACACCCTTAGAAGGAGTCACTCCGTGCTGGAGGAGTTACCTTCTAGGGACTGCAGTCATTGCTGACCCCCAGCAGGCAAGAGACAGTCCCTGAGGGACGGCAGCTGTGGGCAACTCACAGTGAGGGCAGGAACACCCCTGAGGGACCTTGGCAGTGGGTCCCATATCAGAATGAGGATACCATTAAGGAATTACAGTCATGGATAACCCATGCTGGGACAGAGAAAAACCAGTAAGAAAAGAAGAGCAGCAGACAGAAGCCATTAAGCACACAACCCAAAACATCTGTGCCACACTGAATGAATTGGGGTGGTCTGAGTGTAACCCACAGAAAAAATACAGGAGACTGAGATCAGGAAGGGAGACAGGAGAGATTGGGTTTAACATGAGCCCAGAGAAAGGAGGATTCCCTTTACTTTTTTGTAGGTGTTTACTTAAGAGTTTGCCTGCTTGTTGACTGCTTGATTCTTTCCTCAATAACCAAATCATTGATCAGAAGTTTCCATGAACTGTCAATAAATTAAATAATTCCCTAAGTCTAGATCAGATCTACTACAGGCACTGTGATGCTTGTCATGAAAGACATGTATCAGTTTATAAACCTTTTTGCCTCCTTCCTTGGCTAATTTTCATTCCATGTTTCAGCTAACACTTCAACAAAAACTTAGCTTTTCTTATGGAATAAATTGTGCTTGAGACTCTCTATTTCAAGTCCAATTCAGCAACCTTGTGTCTTTCTCTTACAGTGGTTCCACACACATATGTACATGGAACAAAATAATGTGTTCTGAGGTTTAAAATAATGACTTCCCCATTACCAGAAGGTAAGAGAAGACAGTAGAGACTGCAATTTTCTCTTAACCAAAAAACCCAGTGCTTCTGTAACATGGTAGAACAACAGTAAACTGGTTTACCTTGTAGACAACTATTTTGCTGTTAATGAAAGGATTTCAGTGTACCTTGAAGTATTTGCCAGCTTCCATGAACATAAAATGCCTGAAAACTTAATATCTTTGTAAAAATATTAACTTCAAATATATAAATCATAATTGATTTCCCTTAACTGGAAAAATTAGGACCTAGCTATGAAATTCCTTCACGGTCCACATTCAGGAAATCATCTCTACTTATGGTAGTAGGAGTCAAACATCAGTTTATAGTTAAGCACCTGCTTAAGTGCTTTTTTGGGTTATGTTCAAAAATGAAATGTGTTCAAGCCCCTCATGTGTAGATACGGGTCAGATATGGAATTAGAAGATAAATTTAGATTCCAGTCACCTTCTCTTTAATTAGTGAGTACTCAGATCAGAACTTCTATATGGGACCATCTGGCCAGTGACATTTTTAATACAGTCATTTATTTTCCTGTTTCATCACTGGATCTCTTGAGTTACAGGTCTGTGTTTTTAAATAGTATCAAATCAAAGATGGCAAGATTCTTCATTTACTGACTCAAGGAACAGAAATTATCATTGAGGAAGTGCTGAATGAAGTGCATTTACTATTTTGAGTATTACTTGCTCACAACATTTTGGTTGTCAAAAAATATCAGGAAGGTATTTTTTCTGTTACAAAGATTCTAACAAGTTATTAACTTAAAAAAACTTTTTTTTCCATTGTATTATTGTAAATTGTATTACTGTATTATTTTTTTTAGGATATGTGCCTTCTGTGTAATACACATTAACAGAAATACATTATTTTCTACATTCATGGGTGTTTTTTTAATGGTATGACAGTCCATTTAAATGTCTGTGCTTTAGTTATCAGAGAGATGGACAGAATATATGAACTTAAACAGAACATCTGCTTCAAAGTACATATGCTGTAATTTATGAGAATTTCAGGATCACAGAACTTCTGCCAAACATAACAGGATCCAGTACCTCCATAAAGATTTTAGCTTCAAAAAATACTGTGGCTGAGAGTAAAATTATAGGTGTGGTGTTATTTATATTAAGAGACTGAACAAAGATGCAGGTAAAGGGCTCTAAAGACAGCAAATATTATGAAAAACAAAGAGCTGGGTGTTTGACAGAGAGGAGATAGTTATAAATAGCTCATTCTTCAAGAGAAAATGTTGCCTAATAAAGTGAAAAATAAAAAGATTAACTTTTAAGCTGATTTTTGCAAAATGAACAAACACAGCCTCTCCTCCCTTGCCAATTACCGAATGGTGAAAGGCTCTTGCAAAGTTTTAGAGTTGAACGAGGAAGTGTCACAACAGTATGGATTGACATCTGCCTCTGTCAGGTTTTTACAGCTCACACAAAGGAGGATGAATGCACACTACCACATAGGGAACCGTACCATTTGACAGAAAAGAGCATTTTCTGACCTGACCAACAGTGCTGGGACTTAAGTGAAGGCTCCCCAGAGTGGATGGTCTAAAACATTGATTCATTAGTCTGTTTAATCTTTGTGACTGCTAAGGGAGAGATCCTCCTTGATTTACAGTCTGACAGACTGTCATCTCAAGAGGTCCCTGATCACTGTCCCTCCACCAAACTGATAAAAAAACCAAATCTATACTACCCATGTTGCATAGAATTAGCATAAGGTTCAAGTGGAGGCTGGAAATAAAAAATTATGAAGGGCTGATACCAGTTTAGGGACAAGTGGCTGCCAGGCAACTACTCATAACCCCCTACTTTGGGAATATCTCTGTTGTTTTCCAGGCTCCATGAACATAGTACAGCCTCAAGAGGCCAAGGGAATAGAGAAGCAGCGTAGAAGAGCCCAGAGCTTCTACATGCTTCCCACTCACCCTTGTACCACTTATACAGTGCTACAGTTTGTACCCCAATATAAATTGCTGATATATGCCAGATAAATGAATGCCACCTATTGCCACTGAAGATGGAGGCAACCTAGAATGACTAACCAAGGTGGAGACAGCTATTTTGTAGACCCAGAAAGTTAAAGAGGCTGAACCTCATTCTGCGTGTATGCCAGTATTTAGCCATAAATAACTCCTGACGGTTCTGTGGTGGTGTGGTGTGTACAAATGGAAAGACATGAATAAAAACAAAAATAAGGAACATGGTTATACTCTCTGTGGGGGAGAATGAGCTATGTCTCAAGGCAGTGAGGGCCAACTGCTCCCTGTGGGCTGGGCAACTGGGAGATGATGGAGATCCCAGGATGAGGCCAGAACATCAGCCCACAGCTGGGGTCAGGATCAGGCCTGGTGAGGGTAACTGAGGTCAGACACATCCCAGGAGGTTCAGACAAGGCTGTGGAGAGGAGGGCTGCGTCAAGGTTGGCCCAAGATATGGGACTGTGGTGGGGTCTGGCTCAGCAAGGCCCATGGTGGGCAGGGCAGGGCTGCGGGAAGCTGAAGACCGGCCCCATTGTGGCATGGCTGTGGCAGGGTCTGGCCATCCTGGAGGAGGTGACATGGAGTCCTTGGCCCTGGACTACCAGGGGTAGCTCCAGGGAGGTGGGCAAGACCAGGAAGGGCTGGACGTGCCCTCAGGGCCCTAACAAGCTACACCAGTACCATTACACCCCTTTTGGTAAGCCTCCTGTGAGGGTAAAGTAGGACAGGTGGAAGAATGAAAAAGCCCTAAAGTGCAGAGAGACATCCACATGAGAACAGGATGAGGTCCTCTAAGAGGTTAAAAGTCCACTCAGCCAGAAAAGAGCATCCAGGCACACAGTATCACCATATAGAGAAACCTTAGGATGGCTCCTGATGCAGTCCAGGACTGATCCTTGCCGAGGTTACCCCAGAATGAAGATGTGTGAAGACAACAGTATAAGCCTCCCTTTACCATACTAAGGACAGCTCTTCATAAACAGTTGTTCCACATGCTGGCAAATCACCCAGGAAAAGAACAGCATAAATGCTCTGAAAAAGTCAATTCACATTTTGCATAACATTTCCTGTCATTCTTTGTGAGGGACCTGGCACTGTAACCATCAAAAAAAAAAAATGTAAATCATATAAAGACAATCTGAACATCCTGAGTAAATATTCTTCATTTCCTGTTAAACCTTGGTGCTTTATTTGCTCCTATCTCTGACTGTATTTCTGACTTTTAGGTACCGTAGCCTACATTAACAGTCACTTTGGGTTTAACATCATTAAATGTTCACTGTCAAGCCCCCACAAATCCCACATTCCCCTTGTCTCTCAGGCTTAAAAAACTCATTAAACACTAAGGGCTAATTAATTAACTGGATTTCCCTATATTTAATGGAGACTACCCTAAACCATAGAAATCAAACCCCACTGAAATTTATTTCACGGGGGCAACCCATAATTATACCCAACCAGATTTAACCACTGTTCTAATTCATATTTATTATTAAAGTAGTAGCCTGCATTGCTATTATTATTACTAGTACCAAGATTATGAGCACGGTCATATATACTATATGAGTATATGGTATCATGAACATACTCTGTCAGGAAGAAATCCAGAAGCAATTTGTGCTATGGGCATTAGAAACAGTCTTCACTCTGAATTAAACAATATAAAAAATTCAGGGTGAAAAAGAAAGACAAGTCCATTATTTAACAAACTGGTAATGTCAAAGAAAAAGATCACGCTCAAATTTTATACCACATTCACAAAAGCTTTCAAACACCTCCCGATGGTTGAGATTAATTTATTTTTATGTCAGCAAACTGGTTTTCTTTATTTGCATTGGCCCTATTAGTTTCTATAAACTTTACTTTTGGTCATTGTTCTTTATTTATAGGTGTTTGAAAAATAAGTCTATGAGTTCAAAAAGGAAATCAGAGGTGTGTGGTTGTTACTTGATGTAGAGTTTCTTAACAGTGGTGAATGAGCAATAAGGCACAGACTGGGCAGATACCACTGTATGGTTATGAACATCTGCTTCAGGTGTGTTGGTAGGTCACAAAGAGCCAGCAGCTTCTCCCCCTAAACTAAATGGCATAAAGAGAAACTAGTTTAGAGCTCCACATAGCTATAGAAAAAACATTTTGATCAGAGAAAGCTCACTCTTTTAGAGACAGACAGTTTTGTGGTTTTATAAAACTAGCAAAACATTACTTGCTCATGTTTTGAAATTTTCTCAAGGACAAAACCCAACCAACCAACCAACCACACAAAAAAGTGCCCCCAAGCCTTTACTATGTGAAACTCTGTTCTTCTTGTAACAGTGAAGCATTTCAATATGGCTCATAATACCCAGCTTCTTTAGGTGTTCCTATACCATGAAATGCTATTCCATGTAGAAATATAAATAATCCCACTTTATAAACTGTGTCTTCATATCACCTTGCAGAGGGCTACACAGAGATACTGCTATGGATCTTTGAAGAAATCTAGCTGTTTAGTTCATGATGCATTACAGTGCTTCAGGTTTGGGGCACACCTTCAGTATTCCTCCAAAGCTCAGTCTTGCACATTTAAAAGGACACTCTCTGGTGTGTAGTAAACTAGTGCATCTGAAACAGAAATATAAATGAAATTCTTAACACTACTTATTGAGAAGGTAACCTTAAGAAGGTGGTCTCAAAGATACCCATGGCAACAGTCTGCTCCTGATCAGTAGGTAATTCGACACAACACTCTTAAAGAAGCAGCTTTCTGGCTCATCTCAGAGTTGTCAGATTGCAGTAATTATGCTCATTGTAATAGTAGCACTGATCATTTTCCACTGTACACTACAGTGGAGAAATTGGTAAATACTGCATACATTTCTGCATGTTACTTTGTGAGTATATTCAGTTTTGCTCAGAGCGAGGAAAAGAATGTCCTTTAGAGCAATTAAATATTTGAACCCCTTAGAAAAAGGTGAGGTTGGGGCATTCAGTCCTCATTGGCTGGTAGGCAGGTGCATGGGGTTAGCACTGTATATCTGATAAAAACAAATGAGCAGTGGGGTTTCAAACAGGCAATAAGCTAGCAAATAAGCAAATACAGACTTAAATTCCAAAATGGGGTAACCAAAAACTATGGAAATGTTAATGAACTGCATTCAGCAGAGGTAAAGTCAGCAGGGAGGAAAACACCAGTACCTGGCTGTGACTTAATTGTGTCTTTACAAGTGTTTATCTGCTCTATGTCTAATGAATGCAGATTGGGAGTCCAGGACTCAATTAAAAATACTATAAACAAAATAGAGGAGTACAAAGACAAGGAGACAGCATGATAAACTCACACCCTATGGCGTTGTGATTGGGAAAACATCATACCATATGTAAGGAGTAAAGGAGTAATAATGAACATTCATTCACAGTGAACGTGATCCAGGAATAGAGCAGAAAGAGTCTGTGACACAAGGAGAAACTGCAACTGAGGAGGAGAGGAGAACCCATATCTCAAAGGCCAAAGTCTCTTCCATTCAATAGTAATTTGGCATCACTACCAATATATATTTAGTGTTGGAAAGTATTTACTTCAAAATACAGTGGTCCAAAGAACGTAAGGATTCTGTCAGAGCATTTTTTTTCCTTTTTTGTTTCTACTAGGGGTTTATTTGGCAGCAAACTAATACTCCATGTTAAGGCCTTAGCAGACTGAGAGGGGTAAGTGAGGAGAGGGAAAGGAGAGGAGAGGAGAGGAGCAGGTTTTACCTGCATGAGTACCCAAATCAAGTGGACCAAAGGGCATCAGCTTCCAACAGGCAATGCCTAAACTCTCTCTGCACTTCAAATAACACATATATACACACACACAAATCAAGTCAAATCATCAGAAACACAAGGTGAGCAATAATGACTAGTGACAGAAACAGGACCCAATGAATTACATCCCCCTCTTTGAATTCCCCAGTTAGAACTCGGATACTGTCAAATTAGGGGTTGTAAATTCTAGTGACAAAGCAATTTTGCTGATTCATTTAGAGCTTCACAATCACCACAAGAGCAGTGTTTCAGGCAGTATATTACTCAAGTAGGACAGAGCTACTAACCACCTGCAACTCAATACCCTTAGCAACTGAGTTATTGTCACTTTTGATACTGATTGTTAGCAATATTACTGGTTTTATCTCACAAAGAAGAAATTTGATATCTATTAATAAAGCCATTATGATTAGGATCATCAGTTATTACTTTTGTTTAGAATTAGCTGCAGAAAAACAAAAATTACAGTTGATACAGATGTCAACTTTCTTAAAATGGTCAAATAGATGCATATGCAGAAGCAGAACCTGAGATGTCTGAGAAGACTGAAGTCCTTGCACGGTTCAGGGCCCTGTAGCTGAAGAGGGAGCTCAAAAATACAGCTTTATGAATAAAGACTATTAATCTTCAGGCATTTATGTTTCTGTGTTTGTCTTAGTTTGCTTTTATGGCTGATTGCATCTCCAAGGTACACTTAAATCCTGCAGAGCATTTCTTAAAAACAGTTCTAACTACACTAAGGTATAATGTTATCCTGAAGCCCAGTTTAAGGCCAAATTTGCTTCTCATCCATATTATTTGCCTACAGAACTGCCTTGTGACCACACTGCCAGGAAAAAAAACCTCTACTTCTCAAAACACTTGTGCACGGACTCAGGAGAAATCTCTCTCACCCAAACCTGTCTCTGCAGTCTCTGTTGTGGGATCTCCTTTTGTGGTGACCTCACAGATACCATTAAGATGACCCTTGTTAAGAAAGCCGTGCTGTCAACAGCCACAGGGCAGATGAGAGCTGTAGGCAAATTGAGTTAAAAGAGTTTTCAGGCTGTCAACAATGACAATATGGACACTGGGTACCCATGCAGACATAGACAGTAAGATTAATAATAACTGTTTCATTATTGTGATGGGTTTGAAACCATTCTCTCATTTTTTTTTTAATTAATGCTTGGGTTGCATATGTGAAAGGTTGCATATGTGAGAAACTCTTTAAAAAGAAGCTGTCCACTATTATTTATTTCAGACTACATTTGTTACAATGCATGCAGAGATGCTACATAGTGATACTGATACATTATCCACAGACCCTTATATTCTTGTATTTTACAACCTGCAATTGCATAGAATCACTTATTGCCAAGTGGTCATTTTCTCACATTTATTATGACAACAGGATAAATGCCAGCGTTTGTCAACATCTTGTAAATGATGAGTCTTAATGAGGCAATCTAGTGTTTCACCCCTCTGAGGAATCTCATAATAGGATGAGCAAAATATCAGGTTAAAGGAAGTGGGAGGTAATCCCAGGGGACAAACCTTTTCTTGTACAAAATATTCCTCAAGGTTTTGCTTGGAGTGGGTTCTAGGATGCGGGCCAATTTGGCGTACCCCCCTGTACAACATTTTAATTGTATTTTTATCAAATCCAGCAGAAATGCAGTCCGTATGTTGAATCTGTCAGTAAGCAATGCCCTGTGAGAAAATAACAGTCTGAGCTTTGAGAACTTTCACCTAATACATGAACTTAAACTTATTCTTCTTAAGCTAAAGAACATCCCTAAATGTACCTGCTCTTGATCTGTCCTGTATTTTTTTACTTTGATTTTGTAAAATACATTTCAGCCTTTTGTGTTCACTAATCTATGTCAGGTTTCTCTGAAAAAATTGCAAAGCACATTTCAGTCTAGCATTTTTGGACTGAGCTCTGTTGCTGGATCCTTTTAATAAGCCAAAGGAGAGGAGAATTCTTGCGTTGCCTCTAAGCAAATATGTTGCTTGCTTTTAGTGTATATGTATACTATCCTGCATGTCAGAATGCTAAGCCTTAAAAAACTTGAGTAAATAAAGTGTGTGAGAGAGCCCTACAAATGTAATACTTAATTAGAACAAGACAGGTTTTTTTAGAAACAAGTGCTATCACTTCATCACTCTATAAATGATGCTATAGATAATCAAGAGATATTGTGTTTTGATAACAAGAAACCTATATGATTCAGACAGTTGTCTAGCAGGATTACAGTTCATTAGAAATTTGTCTCTTTGTGTCTTGCAGCTTTTTTATTTATTTGGGTCAAACTGAAAACTCAGTGAATGTCACAGACTTTATGAATTTGGGCAACTAAAAAATAAGCAAACATATTACTGTAATGTTTTTGGTTTTTTTAAAAAAAAATTCTACTGGAAAATGATGACTCATTCAAGTAAGCATGTTCTAGTAGAATGTATTTATTTCATTGAAATCTTTCATGCAAGGTTATGGAAATATTTAATTTCATTAAGGTCATGTACATTCATTTAAATACTTGACCCATTATGTAGCAAAACAGTAAGGCTAAAAATGGAGTGCCCCTGTACATTTATTTTCATATTTTTTGCAGTGAAACTGGGGGGAGAGAGGTTATGTTGAAAAATTAATTTATGGAAAAACTCACAGATTTCAATTATTTGTTCTTATTCTGGCTGAAAAATAATTTTGAAATGTCAGAATTTCTTATGGGAAAGACATTTCAGGTGTACAGGTGTTACTACATAAATTATGTGAGAATCATTTTAACTACCCAAGATATCTTAGCTTCACAGCACCCTTCTCACCCTTCTTTTTTCCCAACACATCTCCTCTCTTCCTCATAGTGCCCCTCACATCTGTTGGGATCAGGATCTCAGTGTCTTGGGCATGGCAATGTAGTGATATGTTCTGATTTGCACTTTTGCTGTTCATCTACCTACTGGAGACATGGTTTCATTGGATTGGATTGGCCATGGCTGTGCCTTCTCCTGCCAACAGAACTGATGTTTTAGTCTTTTCCTTCTAATTGTTTGCATAACAACTGTAAAATATAATGTTAATAAGAACAACTGCAACTGGTTCTGGTTTGTATCTGTTTTGTTTTAATTGTCATTTCAGTGTTAACATACAGTGCAAGATGATAGGCCAGGAGACCTGTATTACACTTGTACATTGCTAACAAGCACCTAGACTAGCATACTATTTTGAACCTTATTAACCACTGAATTTTAAACAGAATAAATTGTCAGCATTTATGTTTGTAGGATACTTCACTGAGATTGTTTATATAAATATAAGTGAAAGACAGAGAACGCATTGTGCAAGGACAGCAAAAGACAGGGAGAAATCAGTCCAACCAGAAACCTAAGCAGAATAGAGTTTCCTAATTTAGAGAAATCTTGTAAGGAGAACCAGACTTTGGAACTCTCCTTGTCACAGAACAAATTTCTTGACCTGCAAAAATTAACCAGTGAAATTACACTAAGAAAGGGCAGATAAATCTGCTATGTGGGGCTTTTGCAGAGGAATGGTGAGGAGTAGAAACAGTGCTACTGGTGACGTTACAGAAATCATTCATGAAGTAGCCAAGGAACTAAAGTGTCCTTCACAGGAAATAAAATAAACCATTCGTTCCTTCCTGAACTCTGTGGCGTTCAGTGGTAATTACATAGGAAAAGGTCTGTTTCTTGAGACAGAAATCTAAATTTCAGATGACAGCAAAGTGTTCTGATATGGATGAAAGAGTGACACTGGAGGATGTACTATCTAAAGGCAGGCGCTTTCTTCTTACTTAGGTCTTTCTTCCCCAGAGAGATGTGGCAGGAATTCAGGAGTAATTTAAAAAGGAAGACGAAGAAGGATTTGGCCTTCTGGATGGCCTCCTCAATCTTTTCATAAGCAAAGAAGACCGGTATTAACTACCAGAACAGGCCACCCAGCCTTCCTAACACCCACACTTTTTCTTACTTAGATGTTCTTAAACCTTCTTTAATTCCAGAATTGCAATGTATATTCACCCATAAAATAAACATTTATTGAAACAAAAATTTGGGGGAAGGGAATAATAGCAGCTGGGATTTCGGTTGATCCTATCATAACTACTACTTTCAGTTTAGTAAAAGAAAGTAAAATATTTGGTCATTCTTACATGACATTATATGGTATTTTCTTTATTTAAAGTAAGGCAGGATGGAGAATGAAAAGACAGTCTCCATATTATAGCAGACTGAAACCACTTAACTTTATTCCTGTATAATTTATTTATTTCCTAATATTCCTGAAACCTTTTCTTACCCCTGCTCCCCGTCCCCACACTTCATTTTATTTCTTCTGTTGCATTAGTACGGGTTGAAATGAAACAATTCTTAAACACACTTTTAAGAACACTATTTTATACAATGAACATTCTCCTAAACTGCCACTATGTAAGTTATCAACTGACTAGGAAGCAATTACTTGCAAATAACTCTGAACTCCAGTTAGCTGTACAGCCATAGGATAGCCACATTTCTGACCAATACATAGCATTTTTTATGTCCCTATCCAGATAATTTAGAGAGAGAACATATGGGAAGAATCACCTGTCACACACGCCTTTCACGTGAGGGTACTCTGCCTCTCCAAATGGAGCTTCACCATCTTGTAACAGTCAAGGCTCTCTCACAGAACCCTGTCCTTCATTAGGACACTTGGACATTTCTGAAGAAAGGCAATCTTATTTAAAGGACATAAATAGTAAATGATAAATAAATAAGCTTGTAAGTGCATTTCTGTTACTATGCAATGGTCATCAAGTTTCTATCATCACCTGAAATAGCTGAACAAATGATAGTGTTAAATGTCTCTCTCCCTTAGAAGTGATTATATATACACTAGTGACTATATAAGCGGAGGGTTTCTTGCTTAAATGACTGCATTTGCAGAGCTGAATATAAACCACCAGCAGCAAAACTCTGCCACAGCACCCTTCTGCACAGCTCCTGCCCCATGTTTCTGTTCTCACCTCTAACCAGCATCAGCTCCAGTACAGTCCACAAGTAACCCCTCAGTGCAGCATCATCATTAAACCATCAGCCAAGAGCCCTTACACATAATACCACCCTCAGTCCTTAAAGTATATGGCCTTTAATGGCCTCCTCTTCTCAGTCATGAGTGCACTCAGGTTGTCCATGTGAGATGCTACTCATTTTTTCACTTCTTCATTGCAAGATTGGTCACTCTAAGTGACAGACGGTCATTTCCAAGTGGTAAGGGAACACTGTTGAGCATATTAGCTAGAGAACTTCTGTCTTTACTATTTACAAATTCAGAAAGAAAGGCAGAGAGGGACTTTGGCCCAGACCCTCACAGATCCACTTTCCACTGGGGCTAAATCAGTTGGCATGATTCACTCCTAATAAATAATTTGATCAGTCTCTGTCACCTCCTACAGAGTCTCAAGTGACAACAAAAGGTGACAGTGTTGAATGATTCCACTTTCATCTATTCCACTCAATTAAGGGTTTTAGTCTAATAAATTCTACTATATAAGAATAAGGATAAATGATGACAGGAGAGATGCAGCTCAGTCACTGCATAAAGAGATTTGTTTGGGTTTTTTCCCCCTTTACATAAATAGAGGTCTTTCTAGGAAGGTGAGTTTGTATATACTTATCTTCAATTAAGCTCATGACGCTTGCAGGGAGGCTGTAAAGCTCTGTAAGCTCACTGAGCTCTTAAGACTGGACGCAACTACCCCATGAACACAGTGTTCAAAATCAGCAGAGACAGAGAACTCCCAAACATAACTCCCTTTAAATAGTTAACCTTGTTAATCCAAGCTTAGTTTAACCGAATGCCTGAGTATCTGAAATACTTAAGTGGCAACCTGTCTCCAAGTCTGAATACACCTTTGATTTGTTAATCTGATTGTAAGGATGGGGGTATCCTGTACGAAATGGAGTTTGCAAACAGCTTGGGATTAATCAGCCTTACATATTACAAAACAAAGTAGATTCCTGCCACTGTATTTATCATCAGGAAGGGCTGGCACCCTCTCTCCCTGGCTGATTTATAGAATTGCACATTTGGCATAGCAGTGTAGTATTCAGACGGCAGACTTTTCTAATAAGGATGTGCAATGAATGGAAATAAACTGAATGTACCTCAAATTATGCACCTAACTTTAGAGTACATTATGTCCCAGTCACTTAAATAAATGAAATAAAACATTATTAGAATACATAAATTTTCTGGACAAGTATTAACAAACCTGATTCATACAAAGCATATTTATCACTTTTAAAAGATTCGTTTGTGCTTATTTGTCCTCTTAGCCATTTGTTTGTTCTGTTCCAGTTGCAAGGAAATGTTACTCATTAAATCTACTAGATTCTGATAAAGTCTGCCTGTCATTTTGGTTCTTTTCAAAGGATTTCTCATGTTTGATATCTCCATGCCATTAATGCTGGGGCATCTGTCCGTTTCCAAAAATGAGCTATCACACATCTGGCTGCTGGTAATAATTGCTTTATCAATGGCTCCTTCTCTGAGTCAATAACCTCATTTGGACTGTAGCAGGATAGGTTTGGTGTGCAGCCTAACTTTTATCTAATTCTGCAGCTCTGTGTCTCTGTCATATACATGAGACTGTGAGATGGCCCCAGTGCTATGTCATTTGAGCTCTTACAAGAATAACATATAGTTCCAAAGACACATTCTCACACTCCTTCTGCAGAACAGGAAAATACATTTTCTGTATGTTCAATATTTTAAGAAAATTCAAGGACTGGAATTAACAATAGAAGATTTTCTGGGGTTTTTTCTTGCCATGAGTATACCCTATGCAAATATACATATACTGCATAGTTGTTATATAAATATTGTGCCTCTGTTTGGTGATATAGTTGGCTGTCATATGGTTTAAATGCAGTAATATTGCAAAAAAAAAGCCTTGACACATTGTCCAAGTATAAACTAAACAAATAAGCTATTCTTTAAAGATTTTTTTCCCCAAAACCACAACATTTTTCATTTTTCACATGTTTTTCTCCTACCACATTTCTGAAGTTTCAAGTATTTCTCATTAGAGAAATTCATTGTTTTGGATCCAATGTCTTGGCTACCATGGAGTCATTTGCTTTAGTTAAATGACATTACACAATTTAGACAGATGAAGCACTAGCCAGAAGGTTTATCAGATGAATGATATTGGAGTATCCTTATAAACATACTTGGGTTTTCAGTGGAGTGCCAATAATACAGACATTTTTACCTACCATTATTACTGCTAAATGCAGCACAACCAGATATGAAAATGCTTACACTGAAGCAAAAGCATCCATACAACCATAGGAACTCAAGCCTCATCTGAGCAAAAATTAGGCCTGCTCCACTTTATAATCTGGTCATAAAATATAAGGATTTCAGTTAGAATCATACCACTGTTTCTTCCAGGTAAAATATAATATATTACTGCTTTATATTTTATTAATATTTCCTACCTCAAAATGCTAACCATATGTCACTTTGAAGCCTAAGTGTATTTATATGCTAGGAAAAGTAGCATGGTGCAAAGCTTCTCAGGGTGTCACTGACACAGGATGGTAAATTCAGCCAATGTAGAATATGACTATGTGGGTCAAACTGAAGTCACACTCAGGTTCAACTGTGCCCATACTGGAAACTCTGCCTCTCTTTTTGGACTAAGGCATACCACAAAAAACCACAGGAATATGGCTCTGGATTGAGTTGACTCAGGTGGAATCAGATTTAGTGTTTAATGGTTGGTGTGTTTAAGGCCAGCTGTGGCATCTGAGCATCACTGTGAACAAGCATTTATCTACTCCTTCCTCCCCCTTTCCAGCAGGAAATTACTCTAACTTCTTTCAGTCTTAGTCCCTCATTATTTTCATTTTTGAGTCTGAGAAAGAATATTAGGGAAATTAACATTTCCCTGTTCTGATAGTATTGCTGTGACAAAAGTAGTAAAGATGTGAAACGAATGGCTATTGAGATAAGACTGATCTTGTCTTCTTTGAAAACTTAATCCCCTCTCATCCATTTTACTCCTCTTCTTTCCATGATCCACACTTGCAGTCATTCATGCTTCTGAGAGCCACATGGCAAGGCAGACACCTCGGGTGTAATGTAGCCTCCAGTACAGATGTTTACGTAGGCTTTTATCTGCAAGGCAGTGACTGTGAAAACAGGTAGTTGTGGCAAATTAAGGCAATGGAGACTAATTGGTCCTTTGCTCCTCTCCGTATGTCATTTGCATAAGCATCTAGTCTCTTCAGACTGTTTTACTCTCTGCTTTGCCTGGAAATAAGCTATTGGTACGATTCTGCTCACTCTCCAGTTTGCTGTACCACACACCACATTGTGCCTGCCATTTCTCTGGCATTACCCACCTGTGATATTGGTGCATGGAACAAATTCCATTAACAAACTTGCAGACTGATGAAACTCTTACACTGCAAATACTCAGCTCTGCATCTCTGCTTCCTCTTTCACCATTGTTTAAAACTCAAAGAATTGATCTTCAGGGCCTGCCCTGCAACCTCATTGATATTAGCAGCTTGATGTCACACCCTACATATCTGTTAGTACTATTTTGTATCAATGTCAAGCAAAACAGATAACTGATCGTATCTGCCACAACTAGCCAGGAATTCATAGCATCACAAAAGACAGTATGTTGCTTTATCATCCAACTGGGAGAGCGGTTTGGGACAACTTGTTTATTCACTCTTGGGATGTGAAAGGAAATATGCTTGAATCATGGAATTCTTTGCCTGGTACTTACCACGCAAAGCAATGGTGAGCAACTATTTGCCTAAGAGATCAGGCTATTGTGGCTATTGCTGAAGCACAGAAATACAGCTGTTTTTAAGAACTGATTGTTTCTCTGCTTCACAGCTGCCTCAGATACCAGTGGGAAAATAAGAAGCAGTTCTGAGGTCACAGAAGTCAAAACCCCAACATCTTTCCAGCAATACCAGCACTACTACTACTACATGAGCTATTGGACAAGAATAGTAGTCCAAAGTAGTCCAAAGTCCAAAGTGCAAGTTGATAAATGATCCCATTGCATATTACCTTCTTGAGCCAAGAACACAAGCTCACTTAAGAAGGAGTCAATTGCACTGGAAATAGAGCAGCAAATACAGAATCATCCCATGAAACAAAAGCACATCCATTAAGTCAGAGGATTCTGTCCCAGCCATGGAGCTAGAACTTAGCCATATGAGAAATTCCATATGCTGTTTGGTGCTATTTGTTATCCAAAAGAGTGTTGCTATCTGGTCAGCTAGTAGTCACTTGCCTATCAAGCACAGGTGGGAAAACCTACTATTGGTGAAGTGGTCATTGAGGTTTGCAAGGAAATTAATTCATTGCTGTCCCCCAGGGCATACTTTCAAAATGGAAAGTACTGCTGGAAATGGAAAATAATGATGAGGTTTGAACAAGTGGGATTCCTGAACTGTGCAACTACAACTGATCAGACACATATCCTCGTCCTGTGCCTGTGAATCCATCCTACCAGGATAGGATACTATTCTATCATCATTTACTATGCAGTCAAGGAAGAATGCTCATGGACATATACTGGATGCATAGTGTGCAATGCCAAAATATTTTTAAAATGCCTTCTTTCAATATGGGTAGAACAATGAAACAAATTGTTTAGAATACAGCACCTATACCACCATACAGCTGAAGTTATTCTGGATTTTTCTGTTTGGTACACAGACCTAGAGGAGGACTACTTCAAATTGGACTGATTCCCTTCTTTTCACCTTTAGTGGAGTTCAGGATGGTTTATAAAGAAAGCAGGCCCATAAGACACATTAATGCCACTGAAAACCATTCGAGCAATACTTGGAAAACATTTTCTCCCCTTCAGCTTATAAAATTGTTAATTTCTTGTCTCTCCAGCACTGTGAATCAGGTTACAGATGAAACATGACCATTCTGGCCTCAAAGCTCCACCATGTCCTGCTCTCTCCTCTCCCAGTACTATGAAATTCCTCTGAAAATAACTCAGTCACATTCCTTTGGCCCTCTTCAGTCTCATTTTCTTCTCTGGTTAACTTTACACCAACCACACTGGTCTGTTGGGGCTAGTCCTTGGACTGTCAAGCATGTCTGTAGTGAGATTTGTGAACATCCTGACCCAGGACTGGAATGTGGGAGAGTCCTTGGGCTGTCGGGGGCGTCCTGGCCTGGGACTAAAAATATAAGGGAGATAACAAGGATGTGCAGAACAGGCACAAAACAGGATACCTGCAGCTGTTAAACAAAAAGATAAC
>BJBW01000705.1:0-13202 GCA_004320125.1 Scolopax mira | reverse complement strand
TCCAGGCTGAACACCCCCAGCTCTCTCAGCCTGTCTTCACAGGAGAGCTGCTCCATCCCTTTGATCATTTTGGTGGTCCTCCACTGGACACGTTCCAACAAGTCCATGTCCTTCCTGCGTTGAGGACTCCAAAGCTGGACACAGTTCTCCAGGTGGGGTCTCACCAGAGCAGAGCAGAGGGGTAGAATCACCTCCCATGACCTGCTGGCCACACTTCTCTTGATGCAGCCCAGGATGTGGCTGGCTCTCTGGGCTGCAAAGAAGCAGCAGGGTTTGTGTTAAAAGCCTTATCGCCGCTTTCATCGGCAAGAAAACTAATTTGGATAATTCTGTCCTTAATCTTGCAGACAGGGGAACACTCCTCTCCACAACAGGTTTGACAGCAGAACGTGATGTGATGAAAAGACTGCATTTAGGCTGGACGTAAGCAAGCCCATTAACTAATATTTCAGCAGGTTCAGTGCAATCTCAATAGCAAAGTAACACACTGACTGGCAACATCCATCTCTGGATACAGGCACCTCTAACTGCCCCAGCTGTGCTTGACAGGGCAGAAGCCTGCAGTTTTTCCCTCCAATATTCACCAGTTTGCAGAAAATAAGCACTGGGGCAATTTAACCTCTAGGTACAGTTTGCAATTGTGGCTGGTTTCAGTGTAAACTGCATTTCTTTTTCTCTATATTTTTTTTTAATTATTATTATTTTTTCCATGGGGATCTGGAAGCCATGGCTGGTGTGTGTGTGTGTATAAATATAAATATATATGGGTGCAGGGGAGTGACAAAGAGGTGCTAAAGCAGAGAAATTCTGCCCTGTGTAGCTGCCAAGCCCTTGCTGTCCTTTAGGGAGTCCTCTTGGTAGGATGGGGAGGGAAGAACGAGAAGCAATTTTAATGCTATTTCATTATTATTATTACTAAACCTGTAGCTACTTGAAAATGAAGCTGTTGCATCAAGCAGAGCCAACACACAGCTATTTCAGCAGCAATGGCTGAACTATTCCATCAGGAGTGGATCTCCTGGCTGGATCTCCAACGCCCGTCCTGCTGGGAAGGGTAATAGTGCCCTCACAAGGAACACCACTAGAGATGCTCCACCAGGCCTTGGTGGAGCATCTTTGCCCAGAAATCTTTCATCACGGGGTTGGGGAGGGGTGAGGGAGGAGGACTGTGGCTTTGCTAAGCCCAGCCATAGGGCAAATTGCACACCAGATCCCAAAAATCCCATGAGGAGGTAAAAAAAAATGCCATTTGCTCCACCTCGTCTTCCCCACTTCACTTCCAGCAAGAGGTGAGTTCGGGGGGGATGGAGGGCACCAGGCTGCTTTGATTCCTGGTCTGGTGGTGGGAGGTAATCCAGAAGCACTGGCAAAGTTAAGAAAAGAAGCTGTCACACTCATTTATATATGTAAGTGATCTAGAGAATTATCGGCTAAATTATTTAAATGTCCCATTACTATTAAATTACTGGGCATTCATTGTAAGAACAGTCATAATACAGTAACTAATTTGGTATTAATGTGAATGTCAGTGTTTCATTGCAGTTATTTTGTACTTCATCATAAGATAATTTACCAATAAATTAATTGGCTTAATTGCTTCCTCCAAACCCAGGAGAACTACATATGACGTGACTTTTAAGAAGTGTTCACGTTCACTCCTCATCTTTCTGCTTCAACCACCCCAAGTGGGGGAACCCCCCCTTTGAAATACTTGGGGAGGTAGAGCCAAGAAAGAGGGAACAAAGTGTGATTTCACTCTCCCAGAGGCATAAAACCCTGCCCTCTGGAGTTTAATGCATTTTAAATACAGCCCCAAAGACCATGGTGGGAGCAGGAGCCCAGGTTTCAGTGCCAGCTTTGCAGGGTCCTGGGTGGTGGGCAAGGAGAACAACCCCATCCAAGGCAAAGGAAGCATCTGGGAGCCATTCTTGGCCACCTCCCTGTTTTACAAATTCCCCACATCACCTTCGCCTCCCCAAGACACCAATAACCCCCAGTCCCTGTCAACTGGGGGACACGGTTTAGTGATGGTTTTTGTCAGAGTGAGGTTGATACTTGGACTAGATGATCTTGAAGGACCCTTCCAAGCTAGATGACTCTATGATTCAAACTGTGTACCAACCAAACCAACCAGAGCAGAGACTGGGGCTGCAGCTGACACACCTGATCCAGTTGCAAATAATTTGCTACCAATTTGCCATCAGGCAAAAAAAAAAATAAATAAAATTAATTAGGCATGGAATGGAAGAGATGTCCACCAGTTCTCTACCAACCCTAACAGTAAGGGCTAAGAAACACCATGGCTTGGTGTTGGTGTAAGGTTACCATGGCACTGGAGATATGATGAAAAAGAAACCAAGTGGGTCTAGATACTAAGTGGGTCCATAAGTCACGAGGCATCATCTCCACGCTGGTCCACAGTCCCCACCAAGCACCCCAGGGAAGACACACACACACACGGTCTCTTTGCAGACCCCAGGCACCATCCCTCTTGATATCCATGCTGGAGGTGCCTCTACCTCCTGGAAAGCAAGCTCTTTGAGGGATGCAGCCCCCCAAAAGCAGCCCCAGTCCCCCACAGCCAGGCAGGGGGGGCTGCCTCCCCCCAAGGCAGAGAAGAAACCGCCCTTGCTCAAGTAGAAACCAGCAGCCACCATGAAGTCATGGCTTTGCAATGTGCCTCGGGTATTATTAGGTCCCCGGCTGATGCCGAGCGCTCGGGTTCTGCTGCTGTGGCCAAAATTCTTTAATCAGACACTGAAACTCCTGTCAAAAGCGGTGCCAGCCCTTGCCTCTGATCCCTGCCAACGTGGCATGAGCTTTTTTGCCCTGCAAGCCTGCACAGACCGATTTAGAGATAGGGTTACCAGGAGTGCTGCTGCCATCCTGAAATCCAACTCCTCCAGCACTGGGAATATTTTTTTTTTTTTTTTTAATTATTAGTTTTATTTTTGTCAATCGGTGCTGAAGCTCTGGCAACCACAGCAAGTCCCTCCCCAAACTTCCATACATCCATTCCCCAGGAGCTCTGGGAAAGTTTATTGCTGGTTTCTTCTCCAGGAGATGGAAAACAGCTCTGTCGAGAGCCCGGTTGGTAAGGGCAGCTATTTTTCACAGCATCTTCACAGTTGGAAGGGACCCTTGAGATAGACTCCAACCACGAAAAAAAAACCAACCAAAAAACCACCAAACACAACAAAAAACCCCAACAGACACAACCCAACCATCTCAGGCACTAGAACATGCCCTGAAGTGCCACCTCTACACGTTTCTTAAATCCCTCCAGGGATGGTGACTCCACCCTCTCCCTGGGCAGGCTGTTCCAGTGTCTGACCACCCTCTCGGGAAAGTAATCCTTCCCAAGATCTAATCTAAACCTCCCCTGCCCCAACTTCAGACCATTTTCCCCAGTTTCTTGTTTTAAATGCTTTTTGATAAATGAATAGGGCTCTTTCACAAAGCGCTGGGAACAGATTGTACCAGAATCGGTGCTTCAACATGTGCTGCTGCTTCTCCACCCCCAGGGAGAGACCAGCCCAGCTGCAAAAAAAGCTGCTGGATCTTTATTTAGGGAGATTTACCCTGGTCCTGTGCAGTCCACGTCACACCAGTGGTCTGATTCCAGCCAGGAAAGCCCAAGGGAACATCATCTTCCAGCGCACCCTGGCTGGAGATAAGTAAGTCCCAACCACGCTGTGCTTATTACAGCTTAAGTTGCCATCAGAATTAAAAAAAAAAAAAAAATTACCAAAAAACGACATTTCTCTCCCCCAAATCTCACAATCCAAAGCGAAGCTGACTGTTCTATTAACTCCCATCCTGCATCAGCAATTTTCTAAAGTGTGGAAACGTTATAATTGACTTTTCTGCTAGTAGCAAAATGTCATTTTTTCTTAATACTTCCTAAGTCAGTAATGCATTTCAAAAGCCTCCGACGCCACTACCACAACAGGACTTAAAAATTAGCACATTTTTAGCTTTTCATTAAATACAATACCAAAAAAAAAAAAAAAAAGAAAAAAGTCTCATCATATTAGGGTTTCTCTCCTCATTATTGAAAGTACTGCCACTTTGGAACTTCACGTGGCAAATTATAACGTGCTCAGCCTGGGTCCATTGTAAATCAGGGCTTCAAAAAAGGTGTCACGTAGTCGGGCCCTCTTTAAGCACTGAAAATATTGGAGTCTATTTGAAAACGCCTTGTGTAGTCTCTCACTAGCCTTGCAAATCATCTCAGTGCCAGGTAGAGCTTCCTTTTATTTTTTGCCTCACGGCATCAAGCCATTTCTATTCCAACCAGAAAAAGAGGATTATTTCTTGCTGGGATTGAAAAAAAAAAAAAAAAAAAAAGAAACACCAAAAAAAAAAAAACCCTTATGCCTAAGATGACAAGCTGCATAAAATCCCCAAATCATTTAGGGCTCTTGTTCAGCTTTGCACAGCACCCGGGGGTTTGTCCTTTTTCAAGGGAGAGTGGGGTTCTCCAAACAGACCCCCAAGCTCAGCACCTTGGGACATCCCCAACCAAACAGGCTTTTCAGAGGCCACCATGGTGCCCTCAAAGGCACAGAGCTTACACAGCTCCAGCTGATTTCCAAGCTCCGTGATGAAAGGACTCTAACCTGGGAGGATGCTGTGGAAGAGGGGCCAGGGTCGGGTGTTTTTTTTGGCAGAGCAAACAAGCACCAGCCCATTTTGGGGACAGTTGCCTCTTACAGAAGCTCCAAACCCAACCTTGAGTGGCATCACGGCCTTTGGCTGGAGTCCTCTTTCTTGGCAGAGGATGGTAAATAATAGGGGTTGGACCAGCATAGGGGTAGGGAGAGGCTCACACCCCACTCCTGAACCCCCTCCTCAAGCAGGTATTACACAGGATCAGGTGGGGTTGGAAGGGACCTCTGGAGAACATCTAGTCCAACCCCCTGCCGAAGCAAGTCCACTCAGAGCAGGTCCCACAGGAACGTGTCCAGGAGGGGTTTGAATGTCTCCAGAGAAGGACACTCCACCACCTCCCTGGGCAGCCTCTGCCAGGGCTCTGACACCCTCACAGGAAAGAAGTTCCTTCTCATGTTTAGGTGGAACTTCTAACATTCAAGTTTGTGCCCATTTCCTCTTGTCCTGTCCCTGCATACCAGTACTGTCCCAGGGCAGGGCATTGCCAGGCTCTGCTTGCACCAGCCCAGTGGCTTTGAGGCCAAATGATGGGAAACACAAACTCCCCACCCTTTCCCATTTTGCTAGTCCTCTGAAAAGAGGCTAAACGCACCCCTGATCTCCTCTGCATGACTTCAAACAATGCCAACGTTGAACAGTGTCCCATTCCTGGGATGCTCCTCTCCTTAAACACATCCGTGCTTGAAGTGTCTTAAACTAGCAAGGAGATCAGCATTAACAAGAGAACTCAGTGCACCCAACAGCAAACGGGAAGAGAGGCAAGAAATAAGGCTTGTCAGAAGGGCAACTACAAGCCAGCAGCAAAAGACATTCCCTCCTCTCCTCTTCTGACTTCCTACCTCAGTCCTCCACCCTGCCTCAGTTTCTCCAACAGGGAAAAGGTGACCAGCAGCAGAAGGCAAAGATCAATGCAAACACTAAGAAGGGCTGAAGAACATCTCACAGCCCAGGCAACAGCACCATCACAGCCCAAAACAAGCAACAGAAAGCAAGGAACTGGAATGAGGAAGACATGCAGAGGAGAGACAGAGCCCAGCATCATGGAAAAAAAAAAAAAACAAACACAAGGTCTCCCTTGAACGACCACAGCTTCTGCATAGACATAGCTGAGACATAACCACATAAAGAAAAAGGAAGTTTTTTACCCATCATGGTCTAAGAAATCCTCCAAACCTCGTATCCAACTTATAAACCCTGAAAAAAACCTAATAATCGCCTGAAAATTGGAAACCCAGATCACCTGCTGCCCTCATCACAGGATACACGTTTCAGCTGCTGCAATGGGTCTCCAGCAAAGCCAAAGGGCAAGCAGGTCATAAACCTGGGGGCTTCAGCTGATTCTCCTCTACTGTTTTCTCTGGCAGGTGTCCAAGGTGAGGTCCTGGTGCCCGTATGAGGCTGTCAGCATCTCACCTGGGTCTAGCGCTCGTTAGAGCCCTTTCTAGAAGTTTCTTTCCAAAGTGCACTTTGGGAGCAAAAAAATCATTTTGATGATAGCGGTGAGAAGGCAGGTCCTGAGTGCGTGGGGACAAGGGGGTGGGAGAAACTCTGCAAGGTCCTTGCTGCCCCATTGACCCATTCATGAAAAGAAGGAAAGGCCCTCTAAAGGGTGGCCACACGGAGCAGGGCCAGACATGGGTGCAGGTACAGGACCTCCTCCACCTGCAGCTCCTCCTCCCTCGTGCTATGAGTTTCCATCCATCTCCATCCAGCCTCTGTCCTGCCCTGGAACCACAGTAGAGTCTGGTGGGCAAGGGTTGATCTTGGACCAGTTGAGGGGTTTCCCACTTTTCCCAAGTTCAGGTCTGGCATTGAATCAGGCTGCTCCAGCCACCTCCAGCAGCATTTCCATCCACGTTTCAGGGTAATAAACTCTTACAGAAGAGGACCAGAGGTGCTTTGCTTTCAGTTCCAGGCACGTTGTTATTTGTCCCAGCTCCTGGTGTCCTGAGTCATAGGAGAAGGTGGCACCACACCTGCCCCCCCAAGGGCTCCTTAATGGACTGGGAATTTTGCTTTCTAAGTAAAAAGAAGTCAAGATGCAACTCCAAGAAGGAAAAAAAAGACAAAGGGGAAAGAGAATGGGCTGAAATAAGAGGAAAAACAGGTGGAGAGCAAGAGGAAATCTAACTGTTAGCCATTAAGACCAAGACAGCGTGATGGGCCAAGCCCTAGTGAAAGCTTGACAAAAGGTTAAAGGTTGGGTGCAATCCTGTCCTCTCATTAGGAGTAATTGGAGCAGTGAGTAGACTGGAGGATTAGGAGGAGGAGATGGAAATCATGCAAATGAGCCCCTTGGCCAGCAGAGCCAATAGCACCCCCCCACTCAGCACAAAGTTTGGCTAAGTTACACCCCTAATTGCTCTAATTAAAGGTGTGCTCAGACAGCTCGAAAAAAAGCCTGCCACAGTAGAGCCCTTCAGGAGGGAAATTACAGGCAGGGAGAAATGCTAAAATGCACCCAGCCAGCCTGAAATTTGAGGTCTCATCAACAGTGATTCAAAACCCAATGGAAGCCTGTGCTGGCCTGGTGGCCCTCCCGAGCCCCCACCCAGGTTAGTCTAGAAACACCCAGTTGGGAGCAACTCATTGGGGTGGGTTGGAGGGGTGACACGTAAGGGCACACTGTGGTGCCACCTTACAGCCCAAAAAATTGCCCCATCCTTGCATCATCTTCCCCAGCCCACCCAGGAGACGCCTCCATCCCGTAGCCCCTCAAGCAGGGTCTTGCCCTGAGTCATTTTAGACTTACGAAGCCATCCTTGCTCCTCACCAAGACAAAGCTCCCAATTCTGGGATGTCCCTGACGTGCCACCCCATTGTCAGTCAACACATCCCTTTCTGTCTGCCAGCAAAGCCCCTCGCAAGGTGATTTTGGGGGCAGCCCAAAGCCCTGGGCCCCCCCACGTTGCTTGCTTGGCCACCCTCCACGTTCAGCTGAACTCCTCAGCGTCGCAGCTCAAGGAGGGCAGGAGACGTAGCGGTGGGGGGCGATGAGCTGACAGCTCACCCCACCGGGTGCTGCCACCATGACAGATGGTCCAGGTGCCTCAGACAGGCCCTGAGAACGGGCTGCCTCGTCCCACCATGGCAGCAACCTGTAATTTCCAGCCCCGTACCCCACCAGGGATGGAAAGGTGGGGGCAGGAACCAGGGCAGAGTCGAGCAGGCAAACCAGATGGCTCTCTCGTTAAAGCACAGCTGCGCCCAAGGAGAGGTCGTAGCCATAATGAATCGGGCCGAGTCCCCACTAATTAAGGCTGACAAGCAAAGTTCAGAGGTGTCCACTGGTAAGGAATAAATCAATCCCCCAGAAATGGATACAGCCAATGAGGGACAGTTGAGTTTGTTCTTCTGTGTCCCAGAGGGCAAGCAATTATCTCCATAACTTTCTAGTTAGGGTGCTGGGGAAACGCATCTTCTGATCCATAAATACCTTCTTTCCACAAATACATTACACATTCAGGTGTCAAAAGCTAATTTTGCTCGGGAGCAAAACAGCCCAGGATGGCATGAAACCAAGAGAAGGGCTTGTTGAAGCTCTTGGGGCCATCTGGCTCCTCTGTTTCTACCTCCTGTAGCATTTTGGCAAAGAAAAGCCTGTTAGGTGGCACTGGTGCTCCTGGTGGGGATTCAGGTGGGAAACGGGGTGAATCTAGTTCATTTTTCATGAGTTTGGGGAAAAGGACTGGGGTTTGAGTCCTGAGGTACTGGGAAATGAGGTGAATCTTGTTCATTTTTCATGAGTTTTGGGGAAAAGGACTGGGGTTTGAGTTCTGAGGTACCCATCCCTGGATCCTCACCCTCTATCATTGAGAAGTCCCTTTTTTAGGTGCTCAACCTGCGGGCAGTGGTGTTGACACGTGGCACGTCGTACCCCTGGTGTCTCTTGTCTAAGGAGGGGGTCCTGCATTACAGACCCTACGAGGAGCCTCTAATCCTCCTTTTCCTTCCCCCCCACCCCTGCAATCACAGCCTCTCACCGTCTCCCCAGGACCACAGCCTCCCCAGGGATGCCATGGTGGGACCCACTGACCACAGAGCACCTGACAAGTAGGGGGGAGCCACACACCTTGCATCCCCCCCCCAATCCCAGCAGCTGTGGGAGAGCATTGACTGTAGCACTAGCTAAAATGAGAGCAAACCCGTGCTGGGGGGGACATTAAGCCTTCCCCTGCCTCAGCTCACCAAAAAACACCTGTATTTTTGGAGATGCTCAGAGCCATTGCCACCTTGTGCTGCCCCACAATGTCATTTCACGTGTCTCCTTTCCTTCCCTTTCTTCAGCAGACCCAGGCACGCTGAAGATGATGGTCTGATCCCATTAAGCAGATGGTGGAGCCCAGTCCCCTGCTGGATCCAGAGCGTTTCAAACTGTAATTGCAGGAACAAACATTTATTATTTTTTCCCTCCCCAAGCTCTCTCGAGATGCCTCTTGGTTTTTTGTTCTGAGAGATGGTGTTAAGGTTGGTGGCATCTCCTGGGCAAATCCCCACCACACCCAACATTCCCAAAACTGTCCCTGCTCTTCAGAAGAAGGCTCGTTGTGCAGGTTTCTTTCTAGCATCCCCTTTATCAATGGCTACTTCTCCACTCCTAAATCCTCCCAGGTATAACCAGAGGAGGGCTGGTGGGTCCACAGCCTCTGTATTTCACTGAATTTCACTGAATTTTTTGGAGTTGGAAGGGACCATAGAGATCATCTAGTCCAACTCCCCTGACAATGCAGGACCACCCAGAGCATGTCAGAGCATGCCACAGGTGCTCAGATTGCAGCCTTGGGGCAGCCAAGTTTGAGGTGGGCATTATAAAAGAGGCCATTATAAAAGCAAAAAACAGCTTTTAAGGGTGGCAGAGCCCTGGCAGAGGCTGCCCAGGGAGGTGGTGGAGTCTCCTTCTCTGGAGACATTCAAACCCCACCTGGACACATTCCTATGGGACCTGCTCTGGGTGGACCTGCTTTGACAGGGAGTTGGATTAGATGCTCTCCAGAGGTCCCTTCCAACCCCATGGGATTCTGTGATTTCACGAGGGGAGGGACCAGCCCTTGAACTGCTCACATAAGTGAGGAACTCAAGCCCCCGCTATCCCCAAATCTAAGGCAAACCAACCCAAAAAGCTTTGTGTCCGTGTCTCTACGTCACTGAGACCCTCTGGCAGCTTGGTGTCTTCCTTTGCCAAAGAGGCTCAAATATTTTAAGGTGTGTGGCGGGGGGAAAGAGACACCCCTTCCAACCCACAACCCCACAACCTCAAGGGTGGTTTCTAAAAATAACCCAGTGTCCTTTACTGCCGGAGAGGAGCGGGCGAGTGCACTGGGCCAGCCTGCTAATTAGTAAATGCCATCAGCCAGCCTGGTATTGTACGGGAGCCAGGTGACAGAGGGTCAGCCTGAGATGGTTTTCCAGGCTGGCACCCAGGGTGACATTTCACAAGCGCATTACTGAGGGGTTAAATAATTGGTCGGGCTCCCCTTTGCCTTTAAAAGAGGATGCTCACGGGGATTGAATTCCCAGGGGGTAATTAACGCAGCTGCAATTCTTCAGCGGGGAGGGGGAAAAGAGGACCTGAGTATTTTTAGTTAAGCTAAGAACTATTTTTTTATATATATATATATTTTTTTTTATTATTATTATTATTCCCATAATTGATGGGAAAAAAGGGGACGAAGGAGAGAACTGCACGGTTATGAAAACTGGAAAGGGTATTGGGGTTTTTTTGTTGTTGTTGTTGAATCAAATTATTTATGTTTGGCAGGAGAAGGGCTGCCATAAAGCAGCACAGCACGGAATGCCTCCCCGTGTTATATAGAGCTGTTAAAGGGAAATGCTTCAGCGCTATTTAAATATTATCTAATTTCCAATAAAAACCGGCCAAAATCAATGCAGCCTCAGGACAAGTTTATATTTCACTGGGTGGCAGTTTTTAAAGGAGGGCTCCTCCAGCAGCAGCCCCTGGCTCTCTTCGTGCCATTGCATCTGCAGAAGGGGGTTTTTTTGGGGGGGGGGGGGGGGGGGGGGGAGATGCCAAACCCTCTCCCCCCTCCAGGGCACAGAGAGGTGCTTCTTGATGGGCGTTCATCCTGAGGTCTGTCCCCTCGTTCAGCCACCAGCCACATAGCTGGGCAGCAGTGTCACATGGAGGACTGGGGGGGGGACAGGACACGGGGGGGGCGAGGGAGGGGGGGGACAACGCTGGAAATATAAACGTAGGGACCTTTTGGTGACAGGTTGGCTGTTTGAAAGGTGGCACCTGACTCCGAGAGAGGAGATTAAACGTCCTGCCCTGGTGCTGCCCAGCCAGGGATGGTGCCCTGGGGAAGGGGGGGGGACAAGCAAAGAAGCATCATCTGGGAGAGCCGCCCTCACGCCGACGTCCCTCCGAGGTAGGTTTGGGCAGTTGGTGGTTTATCTCACAGCCTGGTGGTCTCACCATCCCACCCACCCATCTCCTGGTCCCCTTAGCTGTGGATGCAGCATCTCCTCCCCATGGCTGCAGGGGGCTGGGGGGACTGGGGGAAGGGGGGGCGTTGCCCCATCACGGGGAGCTCTGCCATTCAGCCAGCTCGTTTTAATTATTTTGAGGGGTAAAAAGCAGGGGTGAGGGGGGCAAGCTTTAAATCAGTCAGGCATTGCCACCCGTGCTTGAGAGCAGCTGGAGGTGGCAGCGCCGCAGGCTGCCAGCCCTCGGGCTCCTTCCCTGCACTGGAAATTTCCCTGGAAAAAAAAAAAGAAAAAGAAAAAAAAAAAAAAAAGAAATAATAGCATTTTCCCCTGCCGGAGGGCAGCTGTAAATCACGGCGGTGACACCGGGAGCGCTCGGCACGGGCACATCTGGACTGGTCAGATTTATATTTTTTTTTTTAAGGCAGGTTCGTGGGTTTTTTGGAACTGGCAGGGCAAGTTATTATGGGCTGAGATGTCCCCAGAGTGAGTCGTTACGCGGCAGCTTGACTTGGGGAACAAGCTCGCACTGAAGTCATTTTGCTTCTGCTTTATCTTGCTCTTTCCTGTGCCAGGAACGAGTCCTCCTCGTAAGGCGAAGCCAGCGCAGACAATTTAAGCCATTATTAATAGATACACTTGATCTGAGGAAGGAAAAATGCTTAATGTTTTGTTAAATGAGGTGTGCTCTGCAAACAGTCGTCTGCAGGGAGAAGGTGAAGATGCCACCTCCGCATTAGAGATTAATGAGTGCGAGGTTACTGCTAATGAAGTGCTCGTCCTCACCAACGTTTGGGGGCCGTGGCCGTGTAGGAACATCCCAAATGAAGTGAGGACACCTAAGGATGAGCCGAGGTTTAACAAGTGGCAGGATGAGTCCCTCAGCTCCTCCAGGTCTCCAGGCTTGGGGACCGGGATGCTGGGAGGACGGGGTGACGTGCCCAAGGTCCCAACCTGCCTCCGGCCCCCAAAAAATCCCTGCCCAGCGGTGACAGGTAGTTTATAAGTGGTAAAAACCCCCTGTTTTCCTTCTCAACCCATCCAGGGACTCTCTTGGCAAGCCCTGGGGTGCTCCTGGCTGCCAGGTCCTCTCGGCAGTAAATCTCTCCTGCCTGCATGACAGCGTTTCCCTTAAAAACACGGGGGATATGGTTTCATCCTGACACCACTTTCCACTCATTGGTGGGCAAAGCGCTTGGCTCGGCTGGCAGGAGCTCAGGATTATCCACGTGCCACTCAGCTACACCAGGACTTTTTTCCTTCCCCACTCTTTTCCTGGCTATTTTTAACCCCCTTCTGCCGGTGACGCTCTTAAATCCTGGCACTCGCCGCGACCCAGGGAGTGAGTGCCAACGGGCACCGATTAAAAGGCTCACGAGAAGGGGTCACGGGGTATTTCAACAGGCTCTCAACAGCAGTTTAACACCAGACACTCACACGTACACACACATACCCTCCCCGTGCAAAATTAGCCCATATCTCACCGTGAAAGTCTAGACTCCCTGCTAAATATACCCAGCTGCCAGCACGGAGAGGGGCTGTGCTGGGGGAAGGTGATCCCCCCCTCAGTGTGAGCACGGAGGGCACGTGAAGGCAGGCTTCCTCCACGCCACCACAAAAATATGCCAGGATGGCTAATGAGCGGAGAGGGGAAGCAAGCCAGGGCTGGGAAAACATGATCCCCCCCCGGTGGGAAAAAAAAATCCCAGTCTGTGCCGCTCCCGTTGTCTCCAAAGCTTCTTCTGACACCAGATAAGGGACCCTGGGGAAGTATGAGGCTAGTTTTCTTAACAAAACAATGCTTTTAAGAGGTGGTTCAGTTGATAGGCTCTTGAGACCCCACCTGGAGCACTGTGTCCAGCTCTGGAGTCCTCAACACAGGAAGGACATGGACCTGTTGGAACGGGTCCAGCAGAGGGCCACCAAGATGATGAGAGGGATGGAGCACCTCTACTCTGAAGGCAGACTGAGAGAGCTGGGCTTGTTCAGCCTGGAGAAGAGAAGGCTCCAGGGAGACCTTAGAGCAGCCTCCCAATATCTGAAGGGAGCTCCAGGAGAGCTGGGGAGGGACTCTGTGTCAGGGA